>CABHPP010127970.1:41028-55748 GCA_902168425.1 Peromyscus attwateri
TCTCTCTCTCTCTCTCTCTCTCTCTCTCTCTCTCTCTCTCTCTCTCTCTCAAAATGGAGGAGGAGTTGATTTGGGAGAGAGGTGAGGTGGAGGTAGGGACTGGAAGGAGTGAAGGAAGGCGAAACTATGGTGGTGATGTAATGTATGAGAAAAGAATAAAGATTAAAAAAATATCGGTTTGTAGTTTCTTGTTATATTTTGTCTGGTTTTGGTATAAGGGTAATATTTGCTTCATAGAATGTGGTAAGAAATGTTTAATTCTCTAACATAATTTTGGGAAATTTTTGATAGATTTTATTTCTAAGTATATACCTAGAAAGTATAAAATATATATAAGGTAAAAATTCATACAATAATTTTCTTAGATATACTATTTATAACAATAAGACATACAATATTACAATGACCATCAACTCATAAGTGCATATCCATTTTTTTTTAAATTTGTGTGTGTGTGCGTGTGCGTCTATGTGTGCGTGTGTGTGTGTGTGTGTGTGTGTGTGTGTGTGTGTGTGTACTTGAAACAAGCTGGAGTTGTGTGAGAAGAGACAACAACATTTGAGAAAATTCTTCCATAAAACTGGCCTATAGGCAAGCTCAAAGGACATTATCTTAATTAGTGATTGATATTGGGTGGAAGGGCCCACCACTGTGGGAAGCTCCACCCCTGGGCAGCAGGTCTTTGATGATATGAGAAAGAAGCTGATCCAACACTGAGGAGCAAGTCAGTAAACTGAATTCTTCTGTGGCCTCTGCTTCAGTTCCTGACTCTAGGTTCATGCCCTGAATACCCCTCCAGATTGGGGGTGAGTTACAAGGTGAAATACACCCTTTTCTCCCCAGGTTGCTTTGAGTCATGGTGTTTTATCACAGCAAAAGAATCTGTAGCTAGGACAGTACATAAATAAAACATGTCATAATGAAACACATGTTTTTATTAATAAAGACAAAGTTCTTACGTGTGTTAATGTATTGACAGATACTGGGAGCATTGTGGAAGAGAAAATGGCCAAATACTATCATCTTGTAAGTCAGAATTATTATTCATCTTGGTTAGAACTTGGGTGACAAGTTTATGTGAAAAGCCCAGGACAAGCACATCTACTTGGAACAAAAGAATACTGGTGTTTGGGGAATGTAGAAGGGCATTCTGGGGGGCAGGCTTCATCCATGTTGGTGAGAAAAGATGACTGGGAAAACACTGAGAATTTATTAAATATTATCACTTGCACTTAAAATGCTGAGTGTCATGGTATATGAACAATATCTCAGAGTCAAATATAATCGTTGGAGGTGTACAGCTTTGTGTGATTTTATCTTTTCCCCAAAGGCATTTCTTAATTTGATAGAAAGTTGTGAACAGAACGTAATCAAGAGAAACCACCTAATTTTTCAGTAGGGGAAATACTTTCTAAATTGCGTTAACTACTTTCAGATGCTTAATTATTTATGCAATTCTCTGTTCCTATTTAATATTTTATCACAGTGATATAGAAGAACCCAGACACTCCTACGTTTTTACTGTGATATCTCTATGGTCTTATCCACCAAATGATAAGTTTATAAACAAAATATCTTATAATAAAAATCTAATTTTTTCATCCATAAAGGTAATTTAATTTCTTATCTGTTCCGCAATGTGTATGGATGCAGGGAATATAACATCTTTATCCACTGGTCTCTATGGTCTTATCCATCATTGATAGATACCCTTTCTGTTTCCACGCTACTTTAAAGTAAAATGGTTGCCAAACTTTCTCACTAATAAGTGCATTCCAGTTTCTAATAGCATCCAAATCTTTGCCCTTCATCCTCTATTGAAGCATCTCCCAGGTTCTGCTGTTTTTTTGTTTGAAGACAGTCTCAATAAGTAGGCAAGTTGATCATAAGTTTCCTAAGCAATGGGATTACAGGTTTCTACCACCACAGCTCTAACAGTCAGCTAGAGGCTTTTCCACATCCTGTCTACTGTTCAGCGTAAAGGCCACTGTGAAACATTGTAGGCTTTTGAATATTGACTCTTCACTTCCAGGCACTAAATTTTTCTGTTTATTACTATGTAACAAACTTCTACAGAGCTTCAAACACCAAACCATCATTTTGTTTGATCATATTCTTGTTAGTAATTCAGGCAAAATTTGGCTCGGTGAATCTCTCAGTCCAGATGTCAGTTAGGACTATTACTTATGCATTTCTGAATTGTTGAATGAAGCTAATATTCCTAAAAGTCATGGTTTGGGCAGCTCTCTGTAATTGCAAGTCTGGTCACTTGCTACCTTGGGTTTCTTAAGAAGCCTCTTTTAATATGACAGGTGAACGTGAATAAATTTCCAAATCACACGTTTTATCTCAGTTCAAGGGTATAGAAAAATCCTTCTTTTAGATTAATTAATTATATGTACACACACATATATACATACATACATACACACACACAATTAAATTTCACAAATAAATTTCCAAGATTAAAACAAAACCTTAATGTATTTTCTTAACTGGATTCATAGTCCTATTTTTTAATCACTTCTAACACTATTTATAAGAACATCACAGAAAAAAAAAACATGTTTAAGGACTAAGAATCATATATGTATGTGAATGCTATGAAATAAATTTCACTTAGGGAGATGGACAGGTTTTTGGACTAGTAACCATAGACCACACACACACACACACACACACACACACACACACACACACACAAACACATATACTTAAATTATGTCATTATCTTATGCTCATATATGTGCATAAACTGAACTTCCCCGCCTTATTTTAGAAATCTTCTACTACATTTAAGATAGAGCACATTGCATGCCCTGCTTAATCTATGTATACATGTGGTACAAGAGAGACTAGTCTCAGAGGAAGTAAATCACTCGTTTTATCTCAGTTCAAGGGTATAGAAAAATCCTTCTTTTAGATTAATTAATTATATGTACACACACATATATACATACATACATACATACACACACACAAATATAAAGCATATGTGTGTGTGTGTGTGTGTGTGTGTGTGTGTGTGTGTGTGTGCACTCTCTGGGGCCAAAAGAGGATGTTGGATTCCCTGGAGCTGGGAGTACAGGAAACTGTGAGGTCCCCGACATGGGTACGGGAACAAACTGAAGCCCTTGCAGAGTCGGCAAGTACTCACTACTGAGGTGGCTATCCTGCCTCAGATGTTTCTTTTAGACTAAACAACCTTTAGGGCACTGGTTTTCAACCTGTGGGTTGTGACCCCTTTGGCAAAACTCTATCTCCAAAAATATTCACCTTACAATTCATAACAGTAGTAAAATTACAGTTATGAAGTGGCAACAAAATAATTTTATGGTTGAGGGTCACCACGACATGAGGAACTGTATTAAAGAAGCATAGCATTAGGAAGGTTGAGAACCACTGCTTTAGGGCAAAAAACAAAAGCAAAGGAGTTGTTTCCTTAAATGTAGTATATAAAATTTAACAAAATATTTATACTCTGTTTCATACCAACTTTAAGTATTGAATTTTTATTATAAATATTCCAACACAACACTAGTTGAGTACAACTCATTTAACAATTTAACCTTGTATATTGTAATTTGGGTACAAAAGAAAACTTCATGCCATCATTTCGAAAAAGGTCACTTGTCTTACAAGTGGACTTTCCATCGTTTGAACATTTTGTTATTTTCAAAAATTGTCAGATCTGACCTTTAGCTCAGTGGTAACTTTTGGCCTCTTGTTGCTACAAGTTCACAAAATACTAACTTCTAAAAATATAACTGAAGCATGTTGCAGAAGCTGGTATATCCTTAGGGAAATGTATCAGTACAAATACAGTAGAAAATACAGCTCCAGAGGAGCTAGGTAACAAGGAGGACCCTAAGAGTGACACATGGATCACCCTGGGAAGGGGAAATAGATGAGATCTCCTGAGTTAACTGGGGGAGGAGGGCAATAGAAAATAGGTGATGGGGAATAGGGAATGGGAATGGGATGGTTGAGATGGGACAGGGATGGAGTGGGAGAGCAACGAAAGAGACATCTTGATAGAGGGAGACATCATGGGGATGGGGGAAACTTGGTGCTAGGGAAGTTCTCAGGAATCCACAAGGATGATCCCAGCTTAGACTACTAGAAATAGTGGAGAGGGTACCTGAATTGGCTTACCCCAGTAATCAGATCAGTGAATATCCTAACTGTCATCATAGAGCCTTCATGCAGTAACTGATGGAAGCAGATGCAGAGATCCACATGCAAGCACCAGGCCGAACCCCAGGAGTCCAGTCGAAGAGAGGGAAGAGGGATTCTATGAGCAAGGGGCATCGAGATTGTGATAGGGAACTTAGAGATTCAACTGAACTGAACCAAGCTAGTGAGAACTCATGAACTTTAGACCAACAGCTGTGGATCCTGCATGGGATTGGACTAGGCCCGCTATGTAAGCCAGACAGTTGTGCAGCTTGGTCTGTTTAAGGGGTCCCTGGCAATGGGAATAGGATCTATTCCTGGTGTGGGAACTGGCTTTTTGGAGCCCATTACCTATGGTGGGACACCTTGCACAGCCTTGATGCAGGGGGAGGGCCTTGGACCTGCCTCAACTGAATGTACCAGGCTTTGCTGACTCCCCATGGGAAGCCTTACCTTTTCGGAGAAGGGGATGGAAGGTGGGCTGAGGGGGAATGCTGGGGGCGGGGAGCAGGAGGAGGGATGAGAGAGGGATCTGTATTTGTTATGTAAAATGAATAAAAAAGTCTTAATTAAAAAACTAATATAGTGGAAAATATATGATAAATAAATTTGAATATTTTTAATACTACTCAACTGTCTAAATGGTTCTAGATCAAAGAAGATTTTGAAACAGAACTTACTGAATGTTTCTTCCTAAGCCTTGTTTGTGTTCATAGTTCTTTGTCTTTGTGGGTGTGTGAGTTGATTGGATGCTTTAATATCTGTGGTATAAGAGATTTTGTGTATGGGTAGATAACTCTTTATTCACAAGTATAAAAATCTCCTTTAAAAAAGTGGACTCTCTTTCCTATTCAACTCTTCAGATACTGTAGCCTTGACTGGCATCTGTAACAGGAATTTCGAAAGGTCTTATTAATAAAAAACAAACCCGGTGCCGGTTATTGGGGTGAATGTTAGAAGATCAGAGAAGCAGAACAAGCCACAGCCACCTCACCTTGCCAACTTCTCAGCTGATCCTGTTTCCTCAGACTGGAAGCCTCTGTGTCCTCATTTGAATGGATCTTAGCTGAACTGCTGCTCAAAAGCCAAAAGCTTAACCAGACTCTAGTTCCTGGTCTTCAAACCTTATATAACTTTCTACTTCCTGCCATCACTTCCTGGGGTTAAAGGTGTGTGTCACCATGCCTGGCTGTTTCCAGTGTGGCTTTGAACACACAGAAATCCAGATGGATCTCTACCTTCAGAATGCTAGGATTAAAGGTGTGTGCGCCACCATTTTCTGGCCTCTATGTCTATCTAGTGGCTATTTTGTTCTCTGACCCCAGATAAGTTTATTAGGATGCACAATATATTGGAGAACACAATATCACCACAGGCATCTTTATTATTAATAATTCCATAAAAAGACACAGAAGTAGAACCACACAGTAGAACCTCACAGTGTGAGGTAATGAAGTTCAATTGTTTTAAGACACTAAGTTTTGGTACATCTGTGACATTGTCATGGACATTATTATCACACAGGGATACACAGGCATAATGAGTTTGTAGCTGGAGGGTTTTCTCTCCGGGTCCCGCCAAGCCCCAGCAGTCCGACAGCCCACTTATAAAATAAACACACAGACGCTTTTATTATTTAAACTGTTTGGCCTAATGGCTCAGGCTTCTAGCTATCTAGTTCTTACATCTTAAATTAATCCATTTCTATAAATCTATGCCTTGCCATGTGGCTCGTAGCTTACCAGCAACTTCACATGCTGCTTGTCATGGTGGCGGCTGGCGGTGTCTCTCTCCGCCTTCCTGTTCTCTCAATTTTCCTCTTTGTTAGTCCCGCCTATACTTCCTGCCTGGCTACTGGCCAATCAGTGTTTTATTTATTGACCAATCAGAGCAACACATTTGATATACAGACCATCCCACAGCACTGAGTTGAAGATAAAAGATGAAAATTAAGATTCAACCACCACTTGTGTTTTCTAAATTGCAGTAGTAGCAAGACTGAAAAGTTTCATAAATCCTCTCTTTGCTTTTCTCACACACAGATTCGTTTTCTCAGCCAGAGGTGAATATTCTTGTTGTCAGTTTCAATGATGTTTTTCCATGGCTCAAGAAATTACACACCTACATTTTCATCCATCAAATCCCCCAAATGGTACTTACCTCTTAAAGAGGTGTTTAACACTGGTTTCTTTCTCTTTTATACTTCACCAATCACAATTTTCATAAAAGAGAATTGAATAGGAGAGAAAGTCCACTTTACAGGTCACTCATATGGTTGTCCTTAGCAGGCTTTGGTTCCTCACTACATGAGTCTCATAGAATTACAATAAATGGCTTTTCTCCAAAGTCATCATGAAAGAGTTAGGAGTGAAAATAAGTTATAACTTGTTAACTAATTCAATAGTGATACTCCAGAACTTCTGCCATGTTGTGTTGGTTACATACAGAGAAACTACCAAAACATCCTAAAAGAGAAGACCTTTGTAAGCTATGAGTAAGATGAAGAATTTGGGTCATTAGATCTTTTTGCAATTACCACAATCAAAACCACAATATTTAAAATCAATATATTTATTTTGTTTTTCTTTAAAAAGTCTCAATTCTACTCAATAAATTTTCCTATAAACATAATTTGCAAATTCAAGATATATTGTTATGACACATGCAAATGTACCTACATGTATATATATATATATATATATATATATATATATACCGTACATAATTTTAAAAGTCTTATATACATGCATATTTATGTGATTTTTTTTGTGTGCGTGTGTTTTCTACAGTCATTATTATTTGACAGTACTTTTGACAAAATATCCAGGGTGGACAGTGTTCACCATTTTCAGAAGCCACTTAACATCAAACTATTTAATAGCTCTTCTTAATTAAATCAACATCTCAGAGTGATACATATGTGCATATATACATATATTGTTTTCTATGAAGAATTATTTTGTGCAATTTAATAAACTGTAGTAAATGATGTATCAATTTTAAACCAGTAAATTATCAGATTTAATTAACTTATATTTCATATTCTTGCATCTTAAACATTTTAATTAGCAATATGATAATTTCACACAATTACCACAGGTTGTACTATTAAAAACGGTATCATTAAGAATCTTTTACTATTTTATGAAATATTTCTTGGTTTCATTTTTTTGTCACAAATTGTTATACAATGATAATTTAAATTTTTATTTAAATCCTGCTAGGGAGTTCTTTTGTAATGGTTAACAGTGTTGTGTATTAGCTTTCATCACACAAACTATTTCATCTTTCCTAAATTTGCTAAGGTTCTTTTAGTTTGGAATAGGATTAGGTATTGTTTATATGATTGCTGAGATCAACACCTCATTCACTCCTGCTTCTCATCTCAAATGCAGGACCATCCTATGAGGGTACAGATGTTATAAGTACTATGGAGACAATCTTCCTTTGTCAAAATATGGCTTTTTAGCATGCTCAATGTTAGTAGATACATATTTTTGCTAGAATTTATATTGTTAATTTGTATGCTGTCTCCTTCGAGGAACAAACAAGTTCAAAATATTAAAGTTCTCTGTCATTTTCAGAGTTGATTTTTCTCTCTACAAAAAAAGTTTTTTAAGGAAAATTGACACGTTTCAAGATTAACTATTTTGAACGCTGCTGGATGTCATCTAAAGTATTTAATAGCTATATAATGTTAATAACTAAATAAAATGCTCATCTAAATAGTTGACATTGATAGAAAGAAGAAAGTTTAATAATTTCAAGGCTTTAAATTTAAACTGTCAACCACCCTTGATAAGTTATCTGCTCATATCAGCTCCAAATACCTTCGAGGTAACAGTTAATCAACCTTGCTAACCTATTGTAAGGGAACAAAGCAAATGAGACAAGTGACTCACTCCAGGCTCTGAAGCCAAGATGTGGCAGAGAAGGAAACAGCTGCAGTCACTTTTAGTGGACTTTTCAAACCATTCAAAAACTGTTAAAGAAATGTCTCCAATTAGGCAAGATGAAAGCACTTTCCAGTTAAACTATCTCCTTAAGTCACCATAGGAGAGCTCCACTCAAGATGAAGATAAACCAGTTCTCCGTTACTCAGGATGATAAACAGTTCTCAGTCCCATGGGTACATGCCCTTCTGTTCCTCACAAAAGACGACACCCCCCACCCCATCTCCTACACAGCAAGCTGGTGCTTTTTCGTGACAGTGTTTTAGACAAATAAATCATCTACCGCCACTTCACTTTTACTAGTAGTTTTGCTGACTTTGGGGCAATGCCATTGTCTGCTCTAGGTCTATACAGTTTCCTTAAGAAAATTGGTTTTGTGTCAAATTCTAGATTTCCTCCCAAAGTTGTCTTAGTTTTTGATTTTTTCTGTGTTGTTTATTTCTTGATCCTGGAACACTGCAACATGTTCAAGATGAGGTTTTAGAAAATCTTTTGTTTGTTTCCCTGCAAATAGCTTGTGCTATCTACAGAACTCATGCTATCTGCCTTTGTTCTGTGCTGAGCACAAGATCATTCTATGGTGTGAGCTTCGCATATTTTACACAGGAAATATGCCTGTCTGTCTAAGTTGAGTCTAGGAACACAGCTCTTCCCAGGCCTT
Source organism: Peromyscus attwateri (assembly GCA_902168425.1). Classification (NCBI taxonomy): domain Eukaryota; kingdom Metazoa; phylum Chordata; class Mammalia; order Rodentia; family Cricetidae; genus Peromyscus; species Peromyscus attwateri. The sequence goes on from CABHPP010127970.1 coordinate 49,819, forward strand.
GCTTGTTTTTTGACCCCGTACAATGGTGCAACCAATCTTCCAGGCCGGAGAGTCCCTGCCATGTTTCAGACACTTAAATCCACCTTGTTTTGAAGAGGACTAGAAAGAGTTAAACTTTTTTTTTTGCTGCATTTATGACTGAGAGTAGTATGTGTTGTGTTCTGCTTCTGTGGTCTTGCTTCCTTCCTGTCTCAACAACCCTTGTCCTGAGAAACAGTTAAAAATAGCTGTTCTAACCTCGTCAGTTCTATGAACACGCCTACTCATGGTCCTCTGTTATGTAGGCTAAAATTCAAATCCTTAATTAACCGATAACAACAACAAAGAAAGATTACAAAGATGCTGTGTGGCACATCAATGTAAAAAACAGTGGATCGGCTCGTGACCCAGCTCCTCAGAACGTTAGCTTGCTGGTTCGCTGTGTGTAATGAAGCTGAATTCTTCAAGACTGAGCCGTCGCTACAGCGAAGCTGAGTTCTCCAACGCTCCCAGTAACTCTTGGCTTCTTTGAGTTCTGATTTTCTATAACAGTCTCAAAACCACAAATTAAAAATACTGTAGCCACCAAGGGTTAGATTGGAGCATTTTGCTCTTTAAGTCTGTTCAGAATGTAGCACCCTCTAAGTCTTCCTCTTAGAGACCCCTCAGTCAACTTTAATATACGTTTCAAAAATGGTTTCAGACAACACTCTCTTTTTTTTTTTGAATGAGGTTTTCTTTTTCTTTTCTTTTGTTTTAGTCATTTGTTTTGTTATTTAGTGTCAAATTTCAGATCCACCTTCTGTTACAATGAATTTTTTGTTTTTGTTGATTAATTTTTTTAAAAAAAATTCTTAGATTACAATCAATTGAATGTCCTTGAGAGCTAATATGTCTATCCAAACACTTAATAATGATGAATGAAGAAATATCTACAATGGAAGGAATACAGGAAAGTGTGAACTAATTTTTGAATTCATTCTGTTGGTGCTACCTTAGTTGTTTATTTACTTAGTGTTATGGACTTTTACAAAGGCACATGCTGTAGCAGAACTCTACCACTAGAGTTCAAAACCCCAGCCCCTCTTGATGCTCCTTTGGTCTCTCCAAAGTATTAAAGATGATTTCTGTTCATTTGAGTGACTTTTAGAAACTGCTAATGTTATTTTAACTTGAGATAAATGTCACAAAATGGAAGAAAACAGGGAGGTTTGCCAGGGACATGGAGGGCAAGGAGGGCAGGGAGGAAGAAACCACCTGGAGAAATGTAAGAATCTCCATACTTGGATGGGAGTATAGAACACGTATTTACAATTGGCCAGTTGTCATTCCTCGCAATTGCTAACTAAGAGACTAATACATTTTATAAAAAATTCATAACATATTTATATTTGATAAATATTTCTATAATTAATGTAGAAATTATATTATACTAGTCCCCAATGACAATAGATGTTAACAACCAGGCAACTCGCTTTAAGTGTTATCATTATTAACATAACCAATATTGTCCTACATGTATAATATATCAGTATTATAAAATTGCTATAAAAGTCAACATGTCAAGAATACTTATCTGTTTATTTGTTTTTGCCAAGAGTAGCAGTATATTACAAAAAAATGTCATTGGTGCTACCATATTGTCTTTCTTTCATTTTTTTTAAAGAAAGACAATGGTTTAAACTACACTACTATTATGGTTCTGTTATATATGTAATATGATGTATTTCAATATAAATAATAAAAAGAAAGTCTAATGTTATTATCTAATTAGGAACTCAATGAAGGCTATTGTTTCTATTATCTGCTTTAATGATGTAGGTCACTCTGTGAAGCAGTTACTGGTATTCAGATTTTTATATGAGCAAGTTGAAGCTCAGTGAGATAGTAAATCGCTAAAGATCAAGCACAAGCTGAGAGCAGACACAGGAACTCACTCATTTCATCTTAATGCTCACAAAAATGTTATATGTATGTTATAATTTATTATAAACTTTGTAACCACCACACACTTCTAATTAATGTCAGGGACTTAAGAGGATGTTAAAAATGGAATTTATACTAAATAATTTTATCAAATTATGCAAATATATTTCATTCTACTGGTACAAAATAGAACTGATTCTATTTACACATTGATAACACACACATACAAAAACATATCCTAACATTTTAATTAAAGATAGTTATTTAGATAAGGCTGAACTGTTGCTATTTCAGATGGGGATAAATACATATTGACTAACCAAGCCCTAATCATTCTACAAATATGTATCCATTGGTCTCATCAATGTTAAGGAGAGATAAAAGATGAAGGAATTGTGATTTTTTGAACATTGTGTAATGAAAAAAATTGATTCTGTTTCAATCACTTGAGATGAAAGAGGTTACCAGAGTTCTAATAATACCTGTTTTTTGTTCTGGTATATAAAGCAGGGTCCTAGTGTGATACCAAAGGGAGAACAGCCATATCATTTGTAACCAAAGAGCCTAAAGGGCTCTTATTACATGTCTCTCATTTCATTTTACCTCTCATTTACCTGTAGCAATGAGGTGTGGAAATTGCTCTTTGGTTGTCTTAAGTATCAGTAAATGGCATCATGCGCATTTCTTTACAACTTAATGGAAATGGGTGAGATTCACCTTACGTTTAATTCCTGTGTATAAATGAAAAAGGTAATACGTGAAATGGCGGTGCACTCCTACTCCAGTGAATGAGTCATTAGCTCCTTCAAGTCAAGTAATAGCAAGTTCTCCTTCAGAAGATCCTTTTTACATGAAAGTACTTTCCAAGTCACTACATCCTTGCACAAACTGCTCAATGAAATTTAAATTAGCTCATGAAATATATTTTTGCCCAGGTGGTAGCCAGCTAGACCCATATTCAGTAATGGCAGTAAGTTCTCCTCCAAGAGAATACTAAATTCTCATTCAAAATATGAACAGATACAATTTTTTAATCATTGTTGTTTTGAGATAATGTCTCCCTATGAAGCCCAGGTTGGCCTGAAAGTCTTAAACTCAAGCTAGTCTTCTGCCCCAGCAACCTCAATAGTCAGAACTATGAACACACACCACTATGTACAGTACAAAAGTGCAATTTCTTATATGTAAATATTTAAATATGTCCCGTGCCTAAATAAATTAAATTTAGAGGTTATTAAATTTGTGAAGTTTCAAAAAATTCTTTCCTTCATGAGAAGTTAATTTCATATATATTAATTTAATTATTAAGAACTTAATTCAAAAGAAATTGGAATGTCCATTTCTTTCAATTTGCTTGTTTTTATTTGGAGTGTTGAATGTCTTTCTCTTTTTTTCTGTTTGATGAATGTATTTGGTGTGACAGTGAGATTTTGAGTAATAGCTAGTCTCCATTGGAAAGATTCTTTAAAGACAATTTAATATTTTCCATTTTCCAGTATGTCTTTATGACAATTATACACACACACACACACACACACACACACAGAGAGAGAGAGAGAGAGAGAGAGAGAGAGAGAGAGAGAGAGAGAGAAAGAGAGAGAGATATTATATGTAAAAACTAAAACAAGCTTTGTCAAGTGTGTGTAAGAATGTGAATTCATGTAAGAGAAATAAAAAGTATTTTTAAATCATTCAATGAACACTTTTCATTGTCCTCCACTAAAAATTAATTTTTTGCTTAAGGTCCTGCAGTCTCTTTGTCATCCTAGTTTCCCTAAGTGCTATTAATTTCTCTTGATTAAAACTTGTGAGGTGCCATCTTCAAAAATCTGAAGGCAGGCTCAGGAGATGTCTCATTGAATAAACTTCGATTCCTAAGAGCCACATAAAAGCCAAGTAGGCATGACATCCCTTTGTGATCCCATTGGTCAGATAGCTGAGGAATGGGATTCTCCAGGGCAAGGTGGATGGACTGGGCTACCAGAGGAGAACCCACACTTTAGTAAATAAAGTGAAGAAAAATTGACAAGAACACCTGATGCCAACAATTAGCCTACACAAGAACACATGCATGCGCGCGCACACACACACACACAGAGTGTGACACTGTCACAACAAAACCAAATGTTTGGATACTCCTTTCTTAAGGATCTGCTGACACCTTGAAATGACTCTCTGGACAAACAAGTAAGAAACCCTTAGGGTATCAATACCAGGATATACAGAGAACCATTCAGAAGTCATTTGTAGGTAAAGTGCGATATGGTGGCTTAAAAGTTGTTTCCCACCAATGGCTTCATAGAATTCTTTCTCTTCATTTTTCATAAGAAATTATATTCAAAATGCTAAAGAAAACAATTTTCACAAAACTCTTCTGAAATGTGTATCAGCTCTCATTTCTGTCAAAACACGTATCTAGAGTAAACTCATTCTTCCTTCAGTAGGAGATTAGAAATTGATCATCATAAAGGGTGTGTAATGTTTTCCCAGGAAGAGAAATAAATCCTTGAAAAATTTCCTTAACTTCTAAAAACTCAAGTGTTATAAATGTATTATTTCTAAAATTAAAATATGTAATAATTTTGTAAATATTATACCCTTACTATGGATAGTATACTAGCTATGCTAGGCCAGTGATATTAATAATTTTATTCCTTTTTTGATAACTCTCTTATATTTTTTACAGTCTGGTTAAAATTAAATGCTATTTGAGTCATGGTTAACTTCAATTTTCAACTTTGCGAGATCTGGAAAAACCTAAAAGATGGGCCTCAAAGCATGCCTGCGAGGGGATTATATTGATTTTGTTAGTTGCTATGGGACAGTTCATCCACCATTGGTAACACCATTCCTGGCTGGAACTCTGGCTGTAGTGAAAGTAGGTGAGATGGGCCAAAGAATTATATTTCTCTGCTTTCCAACTGAGGAAATATAAAATGACCAGCTGCCTTGAACTCCTGTTGTCTTGACTTCCCTACCTTGATGAACTGTACCCTGGTACCCTAAATCCTTAGGTTGATTTAAGCAGGGCACTTTATTATAGCACAAAAAGTAACTAGCACACTATATTCTATTGCTGTTATGCTAATACTTTTGAAGATCATTTATAAAATACATTAACATGCATTCTGGTCATTTGATAAAATTAACTCTTTATATTATTAACATTTTCATTTGTATCAAAATTAAATAAGAATCTTCTTTATAACAGTTGGGCTCTGTTCTCTAGGTGACCACAGTCACTTTTTTTTCTGTGTCTATGCTGATATATCCCCTTTGAATTGCAGATGACTTAATTCCATGGTATATCAGAAACTTATGTATTGAAGATTTTATATTTACTGTTTGAGTATCCATGTGTCATAATGAAAATGTACAGCATGTGTTAAGGTTCAAATGTAAAAATGTCACTCACAGACCTACTTGTTGGAAGTTTGTTTCTCAAACTGGTGGATGTGACCACTGGGATTTGATTGGACTCTATGGTATGACATACTCAGTAGCTAATTCACTGATGTATTTATAAATACTCTAGTATTGTGTTTTAATTTTGCTGTCAAATGCTCTACCACTGAGATACACCTCAAGAGGACATTATTTTGAGCTGGTGGGAACTTCCAGAAGTGAGTACATAATTAGTGGAAATGGGTCATGCTCTTAGGGTTTGTATCTTGTCCCAGGCAGAGTCTTTGGTCTTTATTTCCTGGCCAGGAGGAGATGAGGTGGCTCTGTCACATGCCTCCACAGCCAGTGATGCTTCTGTGGTGGTTTGAATGAGAATGGCTCCACATTTGAATGTTTGATTCCCAATTGGTGGACTGTTTAGAAAGGATTAGGAGGATTATAATCCAATTGATGAGAGAGAGGAGAGATACAGCAGGTGAGGGACATTGAGATCATGATGGGAGGATGTGCAGAGATGACTTGCCACACTAGTGGAAACCCATGAATTGTGGACTGGTGGCTGTGGAGCCCCCATGGGACTGGACTAGGCCCTCTGGACACAGATGATGGTTGTTTGGCGG
>CABHPP010127971.1:0-20598 GCA_902168425.1 Peromyscus attwateri
GAGATCTGCCTGGCTCTGCCTCCTGAGTGCTGGGATTAAAGGCATGCGCCATCACTGCCCGGCCACTTATTACTTTTTAGAAGTTAATATAACAGAAAAGGTCACCTAAAAACATTTTAGCTGGGCGGTGGTTGTACATGCCTTTAATCCCAGCACTCGGGAGGCAGAGGCAGGCGGATCTCTGTGAGTTTGAGGCCAGCCTGGGCTACAGAATGAGTTCCAGGAAAGGCACAAAGCTACACAGAGAAACCCTGTCTTAAAACAACAACAACAAAAAAACAAAAACAAAAAAATAAAACATTTTAATGTGCAAAGATGTCTAGAGCACCAAGCACAACAGCACTAGAACCCAGAGCGTCTTCCTCCTTCCAGAAGGAAGGTCATGGGGTCTCAGACCCGGCAGATGGGCTGCTCCGCTTTGAACAAAGGCATTTTGTGTTAGGGGCCTCAGTTTCCCAGTCCTAGGAAAGCCAACCCAGCTGTGCTACAATCCTCCTTCAGCTCTCCAACGACCTGGGTCTGGGATGTGTTGTTGGGGACAAATAGTTCCCCCAGGACAAGTAATAAAGAGGTGGACTCCAGAGTTCAAAGAAAGTAAAAACAAACAATTAAAACCCAGAAAAAAACATGCCCCCTCCAAAACAGAAACACCAAACCACATGACTAAAAGCTGGTGAGCTTGCTTTTAGCATTACAGGGCAGCAGTCGTTAACTGTCAGTGATATGACACTCCTCTCGGAAGAAATACTTTCCCTGTCTAAGTTACAAACAATGGGCGCCATCTCTATTGAGTTAACACGTGTGTCAAGTCCAGATGAGCATTTCAAAGAGGCCATTCTTTAACACGCTTTGTTTTCCCCGTGGAAATTATTTGGAGCACTCCCAGCCCTGTTGGTCAGTACCAACATACTTGGACTCAGACACATACATGTGTTCAAGAGCTGAGCAGTCAGAATTTCCAGCTTCTGGGGGCAATAGGTACCTCTCCCCTGAGGGACTCCTGGCCCTGAATTGAAGTAGCAGATTCCCAACTTGAACAAGAGTATAATAATACAGACGGAGGGACGTTTGGCCAGGGTCTTCAATTCCGTCACTGTGTGTGACCACCTGCAGGTTTTACTTGGGTGTGTAAAAAAGAGCCAGGCAGAGTGGTGCACACTGTAACGCCAGCATTCAGGAGGTGGAGGTAGAAGGATTGGGAGCTCAAAGTCACCCTCAGCCATACACCAAGCTCAGGACAAGCTTTAGTGACAGGAGATCCCATTTGAAAAAACTAAATCAGCGAACAATAAAGTATGAAACAAGAGCTGCGAGTCTGGTGAGCGGCAGAGTGCTTGCCAAGCATGCTTGCCCTAGACCCTGGTTTCATCCCCAGTACAGCCCGGATGACTGAATGAATGTGTGTGAAAAAGTAATACTGAATTGCAAACTGTATTTTTAATCAGTAAATACAATTTTTTACTTAGACATGCTGTATTTTCACTCAGCTTGAGTTATATTTAAAGATTTATTTTAAATTATGTGTATATATGTGTGTCCGTGTGTGGGTTTGTGCACACGTGTACAATTGTTCAAGGAGACCAGAGACATCAGATCCACCGGAGCTGGAGACAGAAGGTTGTCAGCCACCTGAAATGGGTGCCAGGATCTGAACCTGGGTCCTCTACAGGAGCAGACTAGACTACACTCCTAACTGCTGGACCATCTCTTCATACACACACACACACACACACACACACACACACACACACACACACACACAGAATTTCTCCAGCCCCTGCCCCCCCCTTTTTAAAATCATGCTGGACTGGGGATATAGTCCAGTGTGTACAATGCCCACATAAGATGCATAAAGCTCTGGGCTGGATCCCCAGAACTGCACAGACTGGGTGTGATGATAAACATCTGTAATCCCAGAGGTGGAGGCAGGAGGATTAAAAGTTCAAGGTCATCATTGACTACATAGCAAATTTGAAGTCAGTCTTGGATACAGAGCCTGTCTCAAACAAAAGAAGAAAGGAAGGGAGGGAGGGAGAGGAGGAAGAGAGGAAGGAAGCAAGGAAAAAAGAAAGGAAGGAAAAGATTTTTACTGTTTAAAATTAAAAAGTGAATAAAAAAGCAAAGCTGTGACTCGGGGTATGGTTTAATGCTTGCTAAACGTAGGTGACTTTTTCAGACACTTCCTTCCCTTGAAATTAATTTATTAGCAATCCAGTCATGATGTATGAAAGCAGAGAGCTGTTTGTGGTGGCTCAAGCTTATAACCACAACACAAGAAGCTGAGGCAGGGGACTAGTCAGAAGTTCCAGGCCATCCTGGGCTATAGAGTGATTCCCTATATCAAAAAAGTCAAACAAAATAAAACAAAGTTTCACTGCCAGGCTGCAATCATAAGATCAAAACTTAGGAATCTACAAATAAACACGGGTTTTTTCTTTTTTTCTTTGCAGTGCCGGGAACTGAACTCAGGGCCTCACATGCTAGGCAAGTGCTCTCATAGAGTTATACGCCCAGCCCCTCACCCGATAAGGTGAAATCTTGCTATGCAAACCAGGCAGTTCTCAAACTTGTGGCAATCCTCCTGTTTCAGCTTCCCAAGTAGGGGAATCACAGGCAGGTGTCACCGTGTCCAGCTCCCCTTCTCCTTTTCTGTACTATTTTGCAGGGTGGTGAGGTATGGAAACAGGGTTGTTTTGTAGCCCGGGTTGTGTTGACCTGGAGCTCACTATGTAGCTCAGGCTGGCCTCGAACTTCTGTTGAGCCTTCTGCCTCTACCTCCCATGTGCTGGGATTAAAGGCAAGGATCACCACACCTTGCCTAACATTTACTTAAAATCTTTAATTATTTTATTTGATTTCTCTTTGAGACAGGGTCTCACTATGTAGCTCTGGGCTGGCCTGGAACTCATTATATAGACCAGGCTGGCCTGGAACTCACAGAGATCCACTTGTGCTTGCCTCATGAGTCTGAGACTAAAGGGATGCACCACCATGCCCAGACACTTATTTTAACTCTCATAAAAATCTTGTCACAGTGAAATATACAAGAATTAATGAAAGCAACTGTTTCTTTTCTAGCCATTGTTATAATCATCTCATTCCACGGTTATTTTTGAAAATAATTTTGTCATAGAGAGAAGGGAACCGTTAAAGCAAAGATTAGCTCAGGTATCTAATAACAGGGATGCCACTGTTCTGTAGGATGGCATGGGATACGGGGTAACCCTCCTTCAGTACCCAGCAGGCATCAGTGGTCAGTAGCCCTCAGGAGGATGAAGAGAGGTGTTCCTAGCTCACCAAATGCCTGGTTACTGCCAAGGCCTGTTCCTCTAGACACTGCCTCACACAGCAGCCGCAGACAGAGACTTCTAGAAGGCAAACCCAGCAGTGTGAAAGCTGGCCATGGCTCCCCAGGGTCGGGATGTGAAACTTAAGCAGGTGTGGGCCTTCCTCACTTGGTCCCGGAAACAGAAGCATCAGCCAGCACATGGTCCCCGTAGCCGTGACCTACTTCTCGGGTCTGCTTGGCAGGGACCAGGCAGCTATGACAAAGCAGAATTAGGTGTATTCGGAGTTATCACAGGCTTATTTCTGAACAAAAGCAATCATATTCTGGGGATGAAAGTCATAGATAGAAGACCTAATCTTGGAAATCAAACAATTTATGGGGGTGGGAAGGATGAAAAAAAAAAAAAAAACCAGGCTGTGGCTGACAGATCTAGGTTCAAATTCTAGTTTTGTTTTTTTTTAAAATAAATATAATTGTATTGTAATGAACTCACAAATAAAAACATCATGAAGCTGAGTTCAAAGTCTGGTTCTTGACAGGCTGGCTGTGTGATCTTGGCTACATGGTATAACCACGCTGAGCTCCAATTTCTTGCTTTGTGACGTACTGGGATACAGCAAAATCTAAAACCCTGGAGAGCATCTCGGCTTCCTCTCCCTTAATTTTCCCACTCACTCATTTGTTTATTTACTTCTCTGTTCACGTGTGTGTGTATGCACATGCCACGGCACAGGCATGTGAGGGCCAGCGGACAACCTGAAGGAGTTAGTTCTCTCTGTCCACCATGTGGGATCCGGAGAGGAAACTCGAGTTGCCAGGCTTGGTGCCAAGAGCCTTTCCCCTCAGCCATCTCACCATCCCTTCCTTTAGTTCTTAGCAACACGGTAAATTCTACAGGTGCCTATACCCTTCCTCAGAGCCCCAGGCCTCATCCGTGCAGGAATTTAGCTTGTTAGAGGTGAATGACCAGGGACCAAGTGTCAGGGTCACCTGCCTGGGAGGCTGCGCTGCAGGGATCTATTACCAGTTAAAAAATGGCATTTGTAGTACTCACGTGCATGTTGTGGATATGAATCCACCCCCAGAACACTCTATACTTGAGAAGGAGGGACTGGATTGCAGGTGAGGAGACTAACGAGGAAAGAGGGGAGGTTTAAGTAGGGATTAAAAAACAATGAGGTTTTGGTTTTGCTTTGGGGTGTGGGTAACATTTATTGAGCTCTTCCTGTATTTTCCTACTAAGTAGGTCACAAGCCTGGACAGGTTTGGAGGAAAGTTCCCTGGGGAAGTGATATTCATGCTGAGACCCAAAGGATGCAGACAAGTTCTCAGGGAAAGGGAGGCAGGAGGAAGGGACAGTCCAGGCAGAGGGGCTAGCACATGAAAGGCCCCAGGGCAGCAAACTTCGGAAGTCCTGAGGACTCACAGGAAGATCACACAGCAGGCAGGGCACTGGACTCGTGTGAAGCCGCTGAACCTTGGGACTTGCTTGTTACTGAGGCGTCTCCCTGGCCCTCCTGACAAATACAGGTGGGTTTCGGGAGAAAGGCAAAGTCCAGGCCGCTGTGGATTCCCGTGAAGACGGTGACCATGTTGGAAATGTCCAGGATGCCTTAGCAAACATCTATCTGGAGCTGGGCCTGGTGGTGCAGGCCTGTAATCTCAGCTACTTCAGAGGCTGAGGCAGGAGGATCAAAAGTTCAAAGCTTCCCTGGGCTACATAAGGAGGCCAAAGCGTGCTCGGGCAACTTAGTGAGACTTTGTCTTAAACGAAAATAATAAAAAGGACTAGAGATGTGGCTCAATGGCAGAGCGCCTGCCTAACAGAAATAAGGCCCTGGGTTCAAGCCCCAGCACAGAAAGGAAAAAAAAAAAAAAAACAAACCACAAAAAAACAAACCCACACAAACAAACCAACTCATACCCAGCTGGGAAAGGGAGAGAGAGGGTTAAGGATGAATGAAGGAGGCCCTGGCTTTACTTTGTCATAAAGATAGTAATTGCTTACTTAATTTATTCTTTAATTATTAATACTTTGGGGATTTTAATTATGTATGTGTATGTACCCACACATGAATACCATGGCACATGTATGGCGGTCACAGGACACCTTTCAGGACTTGGTTCTCTCCATCCATCATGGGTTCTGAGGACCAAACTCAGGTCATTCGGTTTGGTTTATATTTGTGTGGCAATACCCAATGAACAATCTCGCCAGCCAAAGGGGAATTATTTAAAGTTTAATAAATACTGGCAGGGAGGCAGTGGAGGAGGAAACAGAAATAGAAAAGGGAAGAGCGAAGTCTAAGCAAGGGCTGTGAGATGGAGGAAAGGCAACGGGCAGAATCTGAAGCTTGGGGTGGGAGGCCGGGCCACCACAGCGCTGGGAGGAACAGGCTGAGGAGGCACAGGCTTGAGCCAGTGCACTTTGCTGAATCGGCGCATCCCCACCCCAGACCAGGACCTCCCACTCCACAGGTCAGTAGAGCGAAACACCTGTACCCCGGGAGTGTGGACATTGGACAACCACAGCCCAAGAGTTCCTGCCCCCAGCATGTAAGGATTACCGACACTCAGGGAATTAAACTGTCAGACTATATGGGCTCAGCTTCCGTTGTGGCAAATGGGCAGAGGGTTAGCTGGTACTCCTTCCCTCAGATACCCACTTTGGAAAGTTTCAAACCTACAGAAGAGTTGCCCAAATAATACAATGAACACCATAGGCCCAGGATCCAGCTTCACCAACTGCTAAGGTGGTTACATTTCAGCTGTCTCTACTTAGGTGTATATAATGTTACATATGTAATCAAGCGCATAGGTACATGCGTGAATATTTATATCCATATTTTCACCCAAACTATGTGAGAATCAGCTGCTTACACATCCCTAAGAATCTTCCTGGGGGAGGGGTAGTGATGTTCAGGCTGAGAAGTGGGCAAGGCATAGAGAGGATGTAGAGGAATATTCCCTTCAGAGAATGAGCCCACTTCCTACAGAGAGAGCCCTTAAGGCACTCATGTGATATTACCACAGGGTGAGTATTCCAGGTCGGGCAGGTGGTACACGCCTTTAGTCCTAGCACTTGGGAGACAGAGTCAGGTGGATCTCTGTGAGTTTGAGACCAACCTGGTCTACAGAGTAAGTTCTATATTCTATAGAACCCGGTCTATGTAGTGAGTTCCACGAGAACCAAGGCTGCATAGGAAGACCCTGTCTCAAAACAACATGAACAGAGTGAGCATTCCTGAGCTGAAATCTAAAACTTGAAATGCTCAAGATGCAAATCTTTTTTTTAAAGATTCTTATTTATTTACTTACTTATTTATTTATGTGTAAAATGTCTGTGTAGTCACAGGAGTACAGGCCAGAAGAGGGCATCATTCTCTACCACTCTCGGCTTATTCCTTTGAGGCAGGATCTCTCCCTGAACCTGCGACTCAGATTTTCTAGGCTAGGCTGGTCACCCTACCCCCACCTCCTAAGAGCTGGAGTTATGGGCATGCTTGGGGTGCCCAGGTTGTCACTTGAGTGCTGTGACCTGACCTCCAGGCTTTATGATTGTGCAGAGATGTTCTTCATTGCTGAGCTACCTCTCCATAGAGTCTTTGAAATCCAAAACTTTTTGATGCTCCAAAAATTCAGATTTCTGAGCAGTTTGGATTTAGGGCTTTGGGATCAGGGATGTTTAACTGGCATATCTAAACAAATACTCCAACCCCTCCTCAAAACACTCCCCTCAATCTAAAGCACTCCTAGTCCCAAGCATTTCAGGCAATCATTGGGTTGGGCTCGCCTTGTGTGGGTCCATTGTCCAACCATATCCTTTATAGATCGGTTGGCACTTTGTTTGTTTGGAGACAGTGTCTCACCATGTAGCTCATACGGGCTTTGAATTTAAGATCTTTTGGCCTTGGCTAGATTATATGTTGGGGTTACAGGCAAGTGTGATATTTGAAAAGGTCTAGAAGACCTTTTCAACCTATTTTATATTAGGAGATATGATCTCACTCTTACCCAGGCTGGCCTAAACTCTTGGTGTTAACTGATCCTCCTGTCTCAGCTTTCAGAGTAGCTGGCCCTACAGATGTATACCAGTGGACTGTCTTAATCCAATTTAAAATTCTGTATTTTAGAAGTAACATGTTTCTATATTATGAAGTATAGAGAGAGAACTCGCTACCAATGGACACATCCCGATTAATCTTTTCACCCATTTCCTCTTTCCCGTTATTTATTTATTTATTTATTTATTTATTTATTTATTTATTTATTTATTATCCATCCATCCATGCATCCATCCATGCATCCATCCATCCATGCATCCATCCATCCATCCATCCATCCATCCATCCATCCATCCATCCATCCATCTATCCATCCATCCACTGAGACAGGCTCTTACCACGTAGCCTAGGCTGGACTTGAACCTGCATTGCTCTTCCCGCCTCAGTCTCCCACATGCTGGGATGACAAATGTACACCACCACGCTTAGCTTTCCCCGTACATGCTGAAACAGTTTAGATTACACTTACGGCTCTCGCAGAGGACCTGGGTTTGGTTCCTAGTATCCACATAGTGGCTAATAACCATCTGTAACTCCAGTTCCAAGGGATCTGACACCCTCTTCTGCTTCTGTGGGCACCAGGCACACATGTGGTGTACATACATACATGCAGGCAAACACTCATGTGCATAAAATATATACATCTTTAAAAAATTCCACAGACACAATTTTCTAATAGCTGTGCATGACACTACATACCTATCTTCTATAGAGTGGAAGTGTATCTTGTCTGAGATTTTCTACTATCAACAACAGTTTGACAAACATCTTCCTTGTTTGTCCCCCATCTGCTGAGACAGGGTCTTTCTATGTAGCTCAGGCTGGCCAACAACTCTGTACCTTCCTGCCTGAGCCTACAGAGTGCTGGGATGACAGGCATGTGCCACCCGGTCTGGCTCTAATGTGGACCTTTTCTCCTCACTAATTATTTCCTCAGAACAGGTTCCTAGAAGTGATATTCGGCATCAGAGAGCAGCAACTTTTTTTAAAGACTCTCTGTGCGCCCCGCCCCAAATGGCTTCCTGACAATTTGTCTGTGTAGGCACTTGTACTGTGTAGGCACCTGCTTGGACAATCACTGCCTTTGGACTGGGGACAGAGCCTGCGATGACTGAATGGGAGGGGGAAAGGTGAGGTCCCGGAGCACAGGACCCATAGCAAATCCTCTTCATGTGGAAACCCAGGGGGAAGAGGTTCAGGGACCACTGACTCCAGGCCTCCTGTTCTGCCTGGCTCTTAAACAAAACTCAAGAAATGCTTGCAGCATGAGTTGCAGATCGCCATCATATTTCTGCCTGACACAGGAGGCAGGAGGCAAAGAAATGCAGGGGTGAAACAGGCTTGTGGCGGGTGGAGCAGGCGGGAAGCAAGCCTGCCTCCATCCATGCTCAGGCATCAAGGGCTCTTCCTTGCAGGACAAGTCCCAACCCCATTCAGCTCCCCGTAGAGCTGCAGAGAGGCCACAGGAGGGCAAACTGGGTGTGCATGCACCCACTTCCTCTGCACTGCCCGGGGAACAGCATCTTCCCAAGGAAGGAGAACGCTCCCAAGGGGGTGCTGGGCCTGCTGATCAGCAGCATTGCTCCTCTGCCAGAAGCTGGCTCCAGCTAGAGTGGAGTGGCAGTCCTGTCTCCACAGTTTCCAGGGAAGGCATTATTGTCCCCTTGGGATGATGTCCTGGTTGTCACCATGATTCCATGTGGCTGGGAGTGGCTCTACGGGCTGAGATGGGTGAGCTGGCCTGAGGATGGCCCTGGGGACAGGGCCATGCGCCTGTGTAATAGAAATGGATGCTTTGGTTCCTGAAGGAGCCCAGGGGCAGATGGTCTGGGCCAGAGGACAGGATGTCACAGTCACCCCAGGAATAGCTGGGTCTGTGGCCTTTGATGGAAACTGTGAATAGGAACAATCCCAGCTCTGGCACTGATGGGAATCTGGTTTACCTTCAGAGGGCAGATGAATGAACAGGTTAACAAGGCTCCAGACCGGGAGGCAGGAAAGCCAACCCAGAGCTCCCCAATGTCTGGGGGGGGGGGGGTCAGTAAACACGCCCCATTCCCATGACCTCTGCTAATGACTACAGCCTGAGCCGAGGCTCCTCAGGGGTAAATGACTGCCACTGCACGTACTGGGAATGGCCTTTGGAGGCTGCGGACAGTGGACAGCAGCTGGGGGTGGAGGAGCTGTGCCCCAGTTTACCCCCTGCAGCTGGGGCAGCCTCTTCATCCTACACACAGATTTGTTGCAGCCTGCGTCACACCCAAGGCAGAGCCAGCTACCAAGCTTGGTGGGAACTGTACCACAGAGGGCTTGGGAAATGCATGTAAAACATTCCATCACACATAGCTCCTCTGACAGAAAAGCTCTATGCCAAGGACTTAACACCATTCTCTTCATAATCCACTGTTTGAATTTTACAGAGGAGGCAGCTGAAGCCCAGAGAGGTTGAGTGACCTGCCCAGGGTCACACAGTCATGACCCCAGCAGAGTTAGGTTTTGAACCCCCAGCTTCTCGTGTGTGCATGAAAAATCTCACTGCCATGTCAATGACATTTAGGGCACATAACTCTCACCGGGGTGGGAGTTGAGTCTGTCCCCTTTGTGTTACTCAGGAAGGGACTGATGACTAAGGACTAAAGTGTGCCGGGCAAGATAGCTGCTGACCGAGCACGTGAGAGACCTGAATGTGGAGGACTTGGGTCACCTTCACAGGAGCACCCAGAGACAGGAGAGGCCTGAAGGTGGAACATCCCAAGGGTATCTTACTCTGGTTTAGATTGAGGGTAAATGCACCATGGAGGGTCTGCTGTGAACCTGGCCATGACCATACCAGGTCTGGGGACGCTCCTGTTCTGTGAACTCCCCAAACCTCATCTAGACCCCAATTCCCTTTTTTCCAGATGGCCTAGCTCTCGGATTCCTAGAGGCTTCTAGAAGGCAGAGGTTTGTCTCGGCCACTTTAGAATTCACAGCCCCTGGCAGCAGCCATCAGACGGAGGGAAAGAGACAGGGCCTTTAGTATAATCCTGCTGCCAGACGGGGTCCCCATGCCTGGTCCTCTCGGCACCCTGTTGAGGGAGACCCCACTATGCCTCTCCACAGGGAAACAAGTCCCAAGAGGCACCCTTAGGGTGTGGCTCAAGGTTGTCCGGATCATGAGTGGCCGAGAGGGACATTCAGGACGAGTTGTGAGAGGTGCTTCGTCACTGCGGCACAGCTCCCTGGAGCTGCCGGTGGTCCCTGCTCTCTGACTTCTCCTCTTGTTCTCCTCCTTACAGTCCCCAAACCCTCATCTAAGGAAGTTCTACCTGCTGTCTGCCTAGAGTACTCCCTCCAGATTAAGTCCAAATCAGACAAACATCTCAGGAGTGTATTAATTTCTCTAGCTTGGTTGCCAACATTTAACAGAGGATTTTTTTTTTTTCCAGATGGTCTCGCTTTGTAGCCCTGGCTAACCTGGAACTTACAATGTAGACATTTCACTCAGAGATTTGCCTGCCTCTGCCTCCCAAGTGGCAAGATTAAAGGTATATGCCACCATGCTTGGTGACAAGAGGGATTTTTGATGGTAGTAGCAGAGCTTCTTTTAAATTTTTATATTACGTTTTAGTGTGTGTGTGTGTGTGTGTGTGTGTGTGTGTGTGTGTGTGTCTCAGGGTGCACAAGTGGAGGTCAGAGGATCACTTTTGGGAGCTCTCTTTCTACCATGGGGATTCTGAACTCAGGCTGTCCGACTTGGCAACAGGTGCCATCACCCACTGAACCATCCAGCCAGCCCTGATGAGAGAGAGTATAGTTTCCAACTTAGCTTGGAAAATTAGGATGACCTGGCCGCTCTGGGCTCTCATTCCCTTGAGAGGCCAGCATTAGAGGACCCCAGAGCAGCAACTTTGAGGGGCACTAGGTGGCATGATGCTCCGTTGAGTTTTTTACACCTGTCTCTTGGTTAATAAAAATTGTGCTGTCACCTACTATTGTAAACACTCTGTGGTACCCTTAGCCTCGCCTGTAGGCTGCCGAGCCTGTCCAGGGCAAGCTGTCCTGCCCTGCAGGTTGGGAGCTGGGCCTCTTGCTCTCAAAGCCTGTAGGCAGAGGGAGATTGATAAACTGACACTGGACTGTGGCTAGGTTGGATACACAGTGGCTGTCAGAGCCTCAGGCCAGGTATGGAGTTTGTTGACAAGGACAGCTGCTTCTGGAACGTTCCCCACTATCAGCTCTGTATCACGCTTTCCAGGTAAGGAACACCCAATCCTGATGGAATCCAGGTATGGTGTCACCTGTCTGTAATCCCAGCACTTGGGAGATGGAGGCAGGAGGATCAGGAATTCAAGGCTAGCAGCGTCTACACGAGACTCAATCTCAAAACCAAAACAACAAAGAGACGGCTCATCGGTTAAGAGCACTTGTTATGTTTGCTGAGGACCCAGGTTCGATTCCTGGCACCCACATGGTGGCTCACAACAACCTGTAACTTCACTTCCAGGGTTTCCGACATCCTAGTCTGATCCCTGCAGTCACTAGGCAAGAGTGTGGAGCACAGACATGCATGTAGGCAAAATACTCATACACCTAAAATAAAATAAATCTAAAGTTTTTATTTATTTATTTATTTATTTATTTATTTATTTATTTATTTATTTATTTTGGTTTTTGAGACAGGGTTTCTCTGTTTAGCTTTGGAGCCTTTCCTGGAACTCACTCTGTAGCCCAGGTTGGCCTGGAACTCACAGAGATCCACCTACCTCTGCCTCCCAAGTGCTGGGATTAAAGGCGTGCGCCACCTCCGCCCAGGTTTTTTTTTTTTTTTTTAAAGATTACAAAACAAACAAACAAACCCTGGACAATGGAGAAGTGCATACAGGTCTGGATCCAAAATTTTCAGTTCCTGACCCAACTGCTGGGACAAACGAAGGGACATTATCAGCAGACTTTCACCTCAAAGTCCGGTGAGGGAAACAGAGTGAAAAAAAATCTCCTCAGTCAGGTTTCCCTGGGTTTGCAATGAGCTGTGTCTCTGTCGTGCTATGTGACAAAGCAGTGTGATGTCTGCAACGATGCATGCAATTAGTGGTGCTGGACAGCGCTGAGCGCCAGGCAGGACTCAGGTGCACACCAGTCAGCGTCTAGAACCCTTTGATCTGCTCCTGCTCTGACCTGGGCCCGCAGCTGGGCCCTGCAGATGTGCCTTGCTGTCTTGTGGATTGCAGATGTGTTCTCTGGAGGTTGCACATAACAGGGCTGTGTGTAGTGTGTCTGTGGGATTCTAACTCACAGGAAGGCACCCACGCAGCCACTCTATTCCCGCTAGACTGGCATACTTGGGGGGCTGGAAAGGGGCAAGGGTAGTGTGAGGCTACTGGTGAGTGGGCAGTGGATTAGGGGATGAGAAAGAGTCCATAGCGAGGAGGGGAGGAGAGCTCTCACGAAGCAACGTTGGTGTTAGCAGGGCCCAGCAACCCCGGCCCAGAGAGGATGCTGTGAGCGAAGGGCCCACGGGAAGGTCATCCTCAGTCTCCCTAAAGGGGGAAGACAGACAGAACCTGCAAACACACTGGTGCGAACTCATTACGGCAAGGAAAGGAGGTGAACCAGGAATGGACCAGCTGTTTTGTGCTCAGTGGCCACCCCCACGTCTCCAAATAGAAAATCCGAAAATGGGCCCAAGGCCTGGAACCTGTACCACGTGTGTGACCTACCCAGGGGTCTGAGCATGAAGGAGCCTGGGAAGAACATTCTTGGCACCCATGCTGTGAGCCCACAGCACATCTGGAAGGTTCCCCCGACTGAGGCACCCAGGTGCCCAGGCTAGCCTGCCAAGACTGGTAACAGCATGTACTTGATTGACGTAGGCTTTTAGAACACCGAGCTACCACGGACTCAGCCCCTTAAACTCAGCCCCATCAAGCTCAGAGTTAGGGTTAGGAGGGAGGAGAAGGGACCCACGGTGATCACAGCCCATTGTAGATGTAAACGAGTTGTTCTCCATGAGGGCATGTGTAGGTCCAGTCCCAGGGACTGACTGTGGGCAGAGCTCTCTGTGTTGGGCGAGGCAGGTGGGAGGCTGGGGTGAGGGCGTTACAGTGAGGCCTTTCCAGCCTCCCTCCAGCTTCTTTCTGGTGAGCATGCTTGATGTGGGTGGAATCAGTCAGCAGAGAAAAACCCATGCAGGAGGGGAAGGGGGACCAGGAGGGAGGCGTGGTCAAGGCAGGTGAGAGTAAAGCAGGTCCAGTGGACATTGCAGAAGCCCATAGCCCGGGCGACTTAGGGGCAACAGACATGTATCCTTCACCGTTCTGGAGGCCGGAAGTTTAAGACCAAAGCACTGGAGGACTCCATGTCTTCCTCACAGACCACAGCCTTCACACGGTGTCCTCACACCACAGAAGAGGTGAGCTAGCTCTCTGGAGACTCCTAAAAGGGCCAGACTCTCACTCATGAGGGCTCCATGTTTCATCTAAGCTCCATCTCCTTACACCAGTTTCAGAGACACAGCATTCAGATCATGGCCGACTCCCTATGGCCAGCATGGTGGAGATAAGAGTTGGTGAGTTTTTCAAAATGATGTCTGCTTTCAAAATATATTATTATAATAGAAGTAATTCAGGTAGTTTTATAGGATCCTTGGCAATGGGAAATCTCTTCATGTGTGACTTGTATAAAAATAAGGGTGGGGGGCTGGGTTATAGTTCAGATGGTAAAGTGTTTGCTAAGCATACACAGAGCCCTGGGTTCGATCCCCAGCACCACACAAACCAGGTGTGGTAGTGTACTCCTGTAATCCCAATGACCCTTGTAATACCTCCAATCCTAGGAGGTGCAGGGAGGAGGATCAGAAGTTCAAGATCATCCTCAACTACATAGTGAGTTACTTGAGAATCTTAAAAATAACTAACTAATTAATTAATTGTTTCTTCAAGACAGGGTTTCTCTGTAGCTTTAGAGCCTGTCCTAGAACTCTCTGTAGATCAGGCTAGCCTTGAACTCACAGAGATCCACCTGCTTCTTCTGCCTTCCAAGTGCTGGAATTAAAGGCGTGTACCACCACTACCTAGCTTTCTCTCTCTCTCTCTCTCTCTCTCTCTCTCTCTCTCTCTCTCTCTCTCGTTTAATTTATTATTTTTTTAAGTGTTTTAACCACTCACTAAAGAAATGAGGACCTACTGGTTTTAGAAAAAAAAATCCAAGTGTAGAAAATGGAGCAGATTTGTTACTGCCATCATTTGTGTGGCCTTGTAAATGCTTTGTAAATGCTCTCCACAGCAGCCTACCCTAGGTATAGTTCAGCACAGTAGGTCTCAGAAGGGGGTAGGGCACCAGCGCTCACTGGGTGCTTTACACACATCATTGCCACATCATTACACACACTCCTTCTGCAGCTCCACAGGAGGGACACTATTTTAATTTCCAGATGTGCGACCAGGCTCAAAGAAGTTAAGCCCCTTGTCCATTAGAGACAGCCACGACACAACTACAGTCAAGCCTTCCTTCCTGGCTCTTTCCACTGTACCTTACCTGCTCTCCAGGATGACAAGGAGAGGTGGGTCAATGTTATCTCACACCCAGCAAAGAGTGGGCCTGCCTTGGGGGAGGAGCAGTGAGCAGCAAAGAGCCCCCAGTCTTTCGTGCTGAGTTTGGAGACGGTAAAAGAGGAATGGCCAAAGTGGACAGAGAATGAACTCCTAGACCAGAGTCCCCAGGATCTCCAGGTACCCCTGTGGGTGAACCAAGGCACAGGTGTGGTCGCCTTCTCTCTGGACTGTGGTTGCCATCGGGAATGCCCTACCTCCCTAGGCAGGGAAACCTTGAAAGTCTAATTGATTTTCTCCTGCAGCAAATGCTGTTGAGTTGTTCGTGCATGTGGGAAACAACTATCATTTTCCATTGTCTGATGAAGGGTCGTGGGGAATGGGGAAGATGGGTGGACCTCACTGCTGCTTTAGAGAGGACCCCTTCCCCACCCCTACCTTCTTCTGAGGTACACCATTGCTTCTTCTTTGCTTTGTGGTGTATCTTTCTCCTTAGGTCCAACCCCAGTCCCCTCAAGCCCCTGCCCAGCATATAAAGGGGGGTAACAACTCAGCCTCAGTATTTATCACTAATGCAGGCTGGGGCCACCCCTCTGAGGCAGAGCTTTGCCATACTGCAAAGTGACAGGGCTCATCAAATTCAGTGAGAAAGGATCTCCCTGCAGGAGACAACAGAAGAGTTCTTTATGCTGTGGAAGACGGTGGGACAATTCTAGAATCTGATGCTGAGGGATGCATCTCTTAAGTCAGATTGTGTGTCCCAGGGCATGGTCTCCATCATCTGGGACGCTAAGCCCTCATCTCACGGGGCTCTCAGATACCAAGGCTTCGTGGTTCTTCTGGCCAGGTGAATCTGAGGGTCTCTCAGTGGGTGGCCCAGTCACTAGAGGGAGCTGATGTGGAACACGGGAGGGCATCTACCTGAAGGAAGGGGACCTTTGTAACCGAGTTTTGCCTTGAACTTGCTCTGTGACTAGGGAGTGTCACTTTACCTCTCTGGGCCCAGTTCCCTCACTCATCAAGTGGCCCTGGCATCTGTTGGAATGCTGAACTCATGATCCTTCATGTGGGTTCTTCTCACCATAACCTCAGGAATATGGGGTCAGGTCCTGGAAGGGGGAGAACAGTCAAAGGATGTCACATATTTTGGGGTGCTTCCAGCACCTGCTTTAGTGAGAGGACCCACCTCCAGTGGAGCCTTCTTTCGAGGTGCACCTTCATTGCTGTTTGTTTTTTTAAATGAAAATATTTATTTATTTAATGTGTATGTGTCTGAGAGTATGTATGTGCACCACACGCACGCAGTAGCGTGTGGCAGTTAGAAGAGGGTTATGAGTCCTCTGGAAGCAGAGTTACAGGAGGTTGTGAGCTGCCATTTGGGGTCTGAGAACCAAACCTGGATTCTCTGTAAGAGCAGTCAGTGCTCCTAACGCTAAACCATCTCTCCAGACTCTTGCATTTGTTTTGAACGCTAAACCATCTCTCCAGACTCTTGCATTTGTTTTGATGGATGTTTCTCCTCACCAAAGCATCCAGTTCATCCAAGTCCTCTGGTTAGTTGGTTAATGTGGTCCACCAAGGAGTTGAGATGGGCAGAAGGGAAGGCTTGGGCAGGATGTGGGGCCAGGGGCTGTGATGGTTCTGGGAAGGATGGAGTCATAGGAGCCATTCTGAGCCAACCGTATCCCTGCAAACTCGGTGGGAGATGCTCAGCCCAATTCCACCCTCAGGGGAGGGAATCCGCTCAGCAAATTGCTGTGCTGTGGTGAGATTCTGAGGGATGGGGCTCTGGTTGCTTCCTGGGGTGGAGAGATGGTCCCTAAGAAGCAGAGTCTACAGGATATTCTCTCCATCCTTCAAAGGAAGTGGTGTGTGTGTGTGTGTGTGTGTGTGTGTGTGTGTGTGAGAGAGAGAGAGAGAGAGAGAGAGAGAGAGACAGACAGAGAGAGAGACAGAGAGACAGAGAGACAGAGACAGACAGAGAGAGACAGAGAGAGAACTGAGCAGGGAGGGAGTTGGGAAGAGTTCTGCCCACCACCCACCATGATGAGCTGCCTTGGAAAGGACTGGGCAGGGGTAGGGTGTGGAATCTGCACCCAGGGAGTCAGGGAGATGGAGACAGGCAGCATCCATTTCCTCCCTCGGCCAAACAGGAAGTGCCACCAGCCCTGGAGTGGCCTGGAGCTGTAATGAGGTCATCTGCATGAAAGCACCAAGAGAAAAAAATAGCAGCGGGGCTATTTTGATATAAAAAGGATTTGGCATTATAAAACAGCTTTGTCTATGAGTGGTCACATGACATGTAGGACCCTAGTGACTGGTCTGGATTATCCCAGTCCATGTCAAGGTAGAGAGTGAAACACACTAACCCACTTCTCCTTGCTCACCTATCTCATCCCTGTTTGCCTCCATGAGAACACTTGGTTCCTGGGTTCAACTACATATATGTTCTATGCATGTTTTACACAGACACATGTGCACACTCATGCATGTTATGCTTCTAAGGTATTTTGCTGTTGTTTTGAGATACAGTCTCTCTACTTTGTAGTCCTGGCTGTTCTGGATCTCACTCTGTAGACCAGGCTGGCCTTGAACTCAGAGATCCACCTGCCTCTGCCTCCCGAGTGCTGGGACTAAAGGCGCGCGCCGCCGCCGCCTGGCTGCTCCTAGCTATTCTATCCTTATGCCTCATCTAGAAGGTTCCTCCGTCTCTAGGGGAGGGCAATGGTGCAACAGATTCCATCTCTCTGTGACGTAAGTCGGTTAGTGAGGACCAGAACTTCTTCCCCAGGGATGACACCCAGGTCACCTCCACCTGGGGAACCTTATATTTCTTTTTTTAATTTTTAAAATTTTTTTATTTTGGTTTTTTTGAGACAGGGTTTCTCTGTGTAGTTTTGGTGCCTGTCCTGAATCTCACTCTGTAGACCAGGCTGGCCTCGAACTCACTTGGCTCTGCCTCCCAAGTGCTGGGATTAAAGGCGTGTGCCACCACCATCCAGCCTAGGGGAACCTTTTAAAAGAACAGTCTTCATAGTAGGCCTTGAATTTTTAGGGAGGAGTAGACAGTGGTATCTGGGCTTTTTGTGTTTCCCAAGTTAGTCCTGATGTTACAACCCTCCTGCTATAGCCTCCCAAGTCTAGAATTACAAGTGTGAACCACCAATCAATCTGGCTAAGAAGCAAAGTGGTATATCCCCACTTTGAGATGAGCTGGTGCCTTAGTGTACACATTTATCTTTTAGTAAAGCAATACACACACTTGGGAAAAAGAATGGAGAGTAGAAAAAGAGTGAAAATGGTCTCTCCCCACAGAGGCTGCTGTTGAAGCCAAGTTCCGTCTTCCCTCTGAGTGCAGCTTTATAGACTGCAGGCACCTTCTTTACTAACTCATGGTACCAGCCATGCCTACCTTGCTCTCCAAGGAACCATGCATTTAAGATGCATCTACGGACACATGCAGGGACACACTGCCTTTCCTTAAGGACCACATTCTATTAAGCAGTTCCTCCCCAGCTGTCACGTGACAGACAATTCCCTCCATGTAACCTCTGCTCTCACAGGAAGATGAATTCTCCAGAGTGTGATGCTCTGTCGAAGGCTGCTGCCTGGTATAGGCTTCGGTCACGGCCCGCACCATTCTGGATCTCTGTTGTCTGGGGCACTGTGAGGACATCTCACCGTGGTCTGACCAGCAGCCTATTATAGGTGAGACCAGACAGCTTTTCACGTTTATTCTCCTCTCCTGATTTTCCTCTTTCTCCCATAAAGCACATTTTTTCTTCACAAACCCTGAGTATTTGGAGAGCAATCCTGGAATCTAAGAACCATGTCCTATTCTGGATGACCCCTGACCCCTTGTTGGTCTAGAACTGTGGATCCCGTGAGTGTGGGGAGACTGGCCTGGTGAGAAAGACAATGGTGATAAAAAGAAACCTTTACAGAGCTGTCCTGCGCTTCCTTCCATGCTGGCTTGGGAGGAGGTCTCCTCACATGAGAAAATGGGGTGTCAGTCTGTGACAGGGGCCTCCAGTCCAATGCTTTTCAGAGTATGGTCTGACAGGAAATGATGGAGGCACTTTGATCCATTTTCCTTGAAAGTTCTTCTGGGAATCCGGACCCAACAGAATCTTCTAGGCCTGTTTGTCATGTCCTCCCCCCCCCCCCCATTCAGCAGGGCCCCACCACCCATCACTGAAAGAATAGGAAATTATAAAAATAGCCCCACAGGCTAGGAAATTCCCAGGGGCAGTTCCAGTGGCAGAAACAGTGCAGAACTAGGTGTGGTGGCACAAGTCTGTAAGCGCAATTCTTAAGAGGCTGAGGCAGGAGGGTCACCATGGGTTTAAGGCCAGCTGGGATACAGAATGAGTTCAAGACCAGCCTGAGTTACAGAGTGATGCTATATCTCAAACAACAACGGCAGCAAGGTATCAGTGGGACTGCACTCCCCTTCGGGTTGAGAGGAAAAACCTTGCTTGCATCTCCTGTGGCTACCAGCTATTCTTAGCTTGTGGCCACATCACTCCCATCTTTGCCTCCATCACCAACATTGTACTTTTTGTGCCCTTTCTCCTTCTTCAGAATGAACCTAGGGCCTCACGCACGCCAGGCAAGTGCCCTACCACTGAGCCACAGCTTGCCCTCCCCTGATTCTGTCCTAAGATCATTAGGACAATCCAGCATCCCCTCTTCATCAGAAGACCCTTCATATAGTCACAGTTGCAGAGATCCTTTTAGCAGCTAAGGTCACAGGCTCTTGGGATTAGGATCAGATACTTTTAGGGGACATTCTGTAGCCTCCTACTTCTATGCTAAAAGTTTTTTGCTGCCCAAATTTAACTGGATACCTTGTGTGTTTTTTATAATTATATTTTAGTTATGTATATGGATGTAAGGGAGTAGGGTATGTGCACATGAGTGCAGGGCCCATGGAGGCCAGAAGAGGGCACTAGATTCTCCTGGAGCTGAAGTTACAGGACATGAGCGCTCGGTACTGAACTCGGATCCTCTGAAAGAACAGTAAGATCTCTTAAACAATGGCCCATCTCTCCAGCTCTTGGACATTCTGTGTTTTATTTCGCCAATTCCAGTTGTTTAAAAAGAAACAATATTTATTTTATATATATGGGTGTTTTGCCTATGTGTGTACCATGTGCATGCCCTGTGTCCTTAGAGATGAGGTGAGGGCATTGTATCCTCTGTGACAGGAGTTACAACGGACGGTTGTGAGCCATCGTGTGGGTGCTGGGAACCAAACCCAGGTCCCCTGGAAGAGCAGCCAGTGTCCTTAACTGCTGAGCCATCTCACCAGCCCTAATTTGACACCTCTATCTGGAAATCTAACCACAGAGCCAGCTGGAGTGCTGGGGTTAGCCTTTGGCCCATGCCACAGACCCAAGCCTGTTCACAAAGATCCTTTGTCACTGAAGTGGAACTTATGGTTCATGGTGCCATTCTAGTGTTCAGGGGAACTTAAAGGCACCCGACTTAACTTTCAAGTTAAGGCAACTGTAATACACACACACACACACACACACACACACACACACACACACACAGCCAAATTGTGCATGTATTTCTATTTTTAGCATGCAAAACCCAAATGCAGAACTGTAACTACTCTCCAGAATGTCAAGAGAGGAACGCATAGACCTATGCACATCATCTTTCCTCTGTCCATTCCTTTAATTCATTCATGAATCCATATCTGAAC
>CABHPP010127971.1:20608-36134 GCA_902168425.1 Peromyscus attwateri
TTTCCTCTGTCCATTCCTTTAATTCATTCATGAATCCATATCTGAACACATAGATCTAGGTACATCATCTTTCTTCTGTCCATTCCTTTAATTCATTCATGAATCCATATCTATTTATTCATACATTCAATGGTGACTGGAACTCATTCTGTGCCCTGCAGTATGCCAGAGGCCAAGGACACAGAGCTGAAACTCCCCTCAACATATGGGTGAACTGAGGAGCCTGCTCCCCAGGGAGGCTTGAAAGAGTGGAATGAGACAATGTCATGGGAATTACACATAATGGCCATAAGCAATGAGAAAGAAGGAAAATCAGTTTGATTTGAAACTCATTAATTTACCAATTATCTTTAAATTCTTTTTCCTATTTTAAGCCTTTAGTTTCAGGGGGAAAAATAACTTGTATCTGAGGATGAGTTACTTAACTGGGGCTGGGTTAACCTGGTGTGGCCCATCCTCTTCCTGTGCCATCTGGATCCCTGGAAATATGAGTGAGCATGGGCCTTGGCCTCGGCCTCCTTCGGCCACCCCCAGTCCAGCAGTCACTTGCTTCCCAGGACAGCCTGTCAAGGCCCGCAGCCTCCACCCACTCCTCTTCAGCTCCACGGGGCTGCCTGGACTGTGGGTTTTTCTTCTCTTCTACCCCTCATGGCTACAGCATGGGGGAGTGCTGCAGCCGCACATGACACCTATGCCCAAGCACATCTTGTGTGGGATGGTTTTAGTTTTTCCTTTAAAGGAGAAAGAAACCTGTGCCTTTATTTATCTTCTGGTACAAACTCTCAGGTCTCTGACCAGCCCAGCCAGGCAGCCAGGCAGCCATTTCTTTGTCTTTGAGGGGAATGTGGAGATGTCTGTCTATACCCCAATGGCAGGACCCCCTCAGGTGAGTGCAAGGGTTAAGGAGAAATCCTGGGTTCAAATTCCCCATCTGCCTCAAACTAGCCAGGTGATTTCAGGTACCCCTTGACTTTCCTGGACCCCACCATACCTCCCCAAATCTCAGTGTCTTGATGTCCTTTTTGTCCTCTTTCTAAATTAAAAAAAAATGTTAAAGCGCACACACACAAGGTTCATGCATAAGTGCAGGTGCATGTGCGCCATAGTCAAGGTCAGAGGAAAACCTCTGGGGCTCAGTTTTCTTCCCCCAATGTGGGGTGTGGGATTAAACTCAGGTGGAAGCACTCTCACCCACACAGCCTCTACTGCCCTCCTTCCTTTTTGTGGTGCTGGGGATAGAATCTAGGATCTTGCTCTACCACTGAAACACCCTCAAGGAAAAAGAATTCCATTTTTGTTTTTGTTTTTGTTTTCAAGACAGGGTTTTTCTGTGTAGCCCTGGCTATCCTGGAACTCACTTTGTACACCAGGCTGGCCTCGAATTCAGAGACCCACCTGCCTCTGCCTCCTCAGTGCTGGGATTAAAGGTGTGCGCCACTACCTCTCAAGAATTCTTAATGTACAGGCTCCTGTCAAGAATGAAGTGACACTGTGTAAACTGTAAAGTACTTTCTCCTTGATTATAATTTGGAGCACAGGAGACACTTCAAAATGATGAAATTACACTGCATAGGCAGTCCAAACATGAATCCATCTTGTGCCTGCTTTTTCCCCCTTTGTTTCTGTTTGTTTTGTTTTGAGACAGGCTCTCGCTATGTAGACCTGGCTGACTTTGAACTTAGATAGAGCTGCTGGCCTCTGCCTCCTGAGTGCTGGAATTAAAGCTGTGCACCACCATGCCCTGCTGCTGTGCCTGCTTTAGGTGACCCATGTCACTCACTGATCTCAAACTCCCAGAAGTTACAACTCATCTTCCCTAAATTCGTCCAAATGACACCACTGGATTTTAGTAAATCCAGAAAAGTTTTCTCAAGTGTTCTTTGCCAATTCGGGACTCACAGTGGGGCAGGGTTTGTCCTACTAGCAAGTGGCAGCTCCCGGGGCCTCACTATTGGAGTCCCGGTGAAGATGGTCAGGAGTCTTACGTGGCACAACCTTTGGCAATGGGGTTCCCAAACACCAATGCGACCAGTCTTCTATGGGCTGTCTAGTGGGCCACTGAGAGAGATGCCCTTGTTCTTGTCCCTGCTGCCACAGACATCCAGGGCTGCCACAGACATCCAGTCTAGGGTGCCACAGGACCCACTAAGTGGAAATGTGCTCTCCAGGGACTGTGCCCTTCAGTTATGGCACTTTCAGGACTTTATTGTAGAACTTCTCAGTTCTCTGCCTGAATACTTTTTATAGGCTGAAATGACCCCAGAGAGAGAGAGAGAGAGAGAGAGAGAGAGAGCGCAGAAAATGGGTAGGATCTCATATGGCTCACATATGGTATCTTCTCTTTGCAGCTGGTAGATTTTTTTTTTTTAAATGCTGGTAAGAATGTGGGAGGCAGAAAGGAACAGAAATGCTGTCTCAGTCAGGGGGAGGAGCTGTGGGAGATGGATCTCAATGCCATAGAATCGTCCTGAGCCTCAACAGTCCAGGTAACAGAACCCCGGCCTTACCTGTGACCACCTCCCCTCTGCTCCGGTCACTCCCCTTTTCTGGGTCCCAGAGCACAGGAGTTTGTGAATGCGGAGTCAGGGGATCAATGGGCTGGAAGATGCAAACCATAGGGTCTCCCTCTGTCCCACCAACCCACCACCCACTTTGACCCTCCTCCCCAGCAGCAGCTGCTGCCTTTGTCTCGTTCAGGGAAACTGTCCCTTTACCTAACTCTCTCCCTGGAGACACTGCCTCGCTCTTCCCTGAGTTTATTTACACACTGCTCCTCTCACACTCATCTTCCAGCCTCTGATCATTCGGAACCTCGTGGCACTATGGTGAGTGTGAACGTTTCCCTCTGCTTCCTGTGAGCTGGAAGATTTTAAGAGAGTGGAGTTTGGTGAGGATGGACCTGTCCACTCTGCTAAATTTGGTTCTGTCGTCACGTCACATGAAGCAGCAGTCTGGTTTAGAGCTCGCTTTCAGGTTAAAATAATTTCTCCAGGCTCGTATTACAAGTGACCCATTCGCAGGGCATGCTTCCCAGGTCCTTAGCACTAAAGACAGGTCCTTTGGCTCCTCCTGGGTTGGCAGAGAGTGTGGAGTCTGATGGAGGTGGCCCCACGGGCTTGACGGGGCAGACCTGGGTTTAAGGGACCCTCTGGCTCTTTCCTAAGCCCCCAGATTTTTTTGCTCCTCTGCAAAGAATGCTCCCCATGACCCAGCCTCATGGGGGAATGAGGACCAAGGCACAGTTTTTAGTAAAAGAAACACAGCCAATAATTGCTGTGTTCTGTGCGTCTTCATACAGCCAAACGGATCTGGATCACGGGGGAGACTGGCTGATTGGCTGGTCTGAAGTAGAACAGACAGCAATCAAGTAACTCAAAGAAAATGTGATTTTTATTTTTAGGCGTTCAGAGCAGTGGGACTGTGGATCAGCGGGGAGAGGCTTGCTCTATTGAAACAGGTCAGGCTCACCCAACACCAGCCTGTAGCGCCTATGAGCATGCAGCTGCATTCAGTCAGCATGTTCTAGCAGGTACACTCTGTAATCCCAGCACCCAAGAGGCTGAGACAGGAGGCGTGCCATGAGTTTGAAGTTCACTTGGACTATTGAGTGAGATCCGGGCCAGCCTAGGCTCCAGAGTGAGACTCTGTCTTAAAACAAAACAAAAACCCAAACCAAGACAGAACTTTCTGGGCGCTGAGTGCTGGTTGGTTGACTGCGCATGCTCCAGGAGAGCAGGCGCGATTGGCGATGCAGTCTCTGCTCTCAGAGGATAGAGACCGTGGGGCAAAGACGGGAATCCACAGGAAGCAAGACAAGAGGGTGAATGCTGGACTTTAATAAACTACTGGGTGGGGGGAGGCGTGAGTGGGGAGGGGGAGTGTGCGGAGCTCCTGGATCTAGTGCACACAGGTGGGGACAGCTTCCGAGTTACAGGGACTGTGTGGTCTACACAGTGACCAGGGTGCCGTCTGCACAGTGCCATGGTGAATGGGAGCAGCGAGTGGGTGCCATCTCTGAAGGAGACAAGGCAGCTGGCTGGCAGTGAGAAACGGGAGGTCCAGAGTCTGCGTGGCAGGCATGAGGGCAGGCGTGGCTTAGCAGGTGACAGACGACATGACCGGGGATTTATGGGTGGACATGGGCACGGCTGCCAACATGCTGCTCTGGGGAGACTTGGGCAACGGAATGCAAAATGGGTTGGACATAAATTTTAGGACTCACTCTAGGAAACACTGTTTCTATAAGAATGCCAGGGTAAGAACTACACCCGTTTTGGAGTCCGTGACAGCAGAACTAGAGAGACAAAGCTGGGTGGACGATGTCTGCCGGAAACCGACCGGTCCATGCCGGGTGGAGGGAGGAAAGCTTAAGACCGTAGTTTGCCCTACAGGGGACTGGAAGGTGGCAGGTTTCAACAGCCCAAGTGGGAAGGGTCAGATGGTAATGGGTCTTGGGCTTCCAAAGGAGCAGTGATGTGGGGGACAGTAGACACTGAATCCCAGCCTTGAGGTGAAGCCAACGGCCCCTGTAAGGACGAGGTTACACACTGGTCCTACAGACCTCCCATCAGCCCCAGGCCTCAGAAACCTTCCATTCAGGCTGCAGCTGTAGCTTGGTGATAGAACACTTGCTCAGTATGCATTAAGCCCTGAGTTCAATCCCCAGTCCTTGGGGGTGGGAGGGCAAGAAGAAAACTTGCATTCACAGGGCTACGCCAATGAACTTCAGCTGCAGTTCAATTAAAGCCATTCAGTTAATGAGCCACCAGAGTATCGTGCTATCAAAGTCAATGTCCAGCTCTAAGTTACTCTTGCCTTAGTCGATTCCTGCCACGAGCTAACATTGACTGGCAGGGAGCATCCACCCTGGGAATATTTAGAATACAAGGTTCTGTATCAAGTCTGCAGCAATTAGGAAGAAACTGAAAATTCCATAAAAAATGGGAACGCTCCCAGGAAATTCCATTCAAGGGTCACAACTCGAGCCCAAGAGGAAGTCCCAGCCCCTTTCCAGGGAAGTCAGCGTTGGCATGGGCTTGAGGTTACCACACCCAGTGCCCTGCACCCTGACTTTGAGTCTCTTCCTTCTCTCCAAAATGGGGACAGGCCCGGCTAATACAGATCAGACTTTGGCCGCCTGTTCATCCTACTGGGCACAGCCTGTGCTGACCTGGTGTTCACCACAGGGGCCCAGCTGCCCCCGGCTGGCTGGAAACAGGAACAGGGTGACAGCAGCTGTACCATTTCAGGCATCAGGCTACACTCAGCCCATGAGGGACCTCTGATCAGGCATCTGCAACAGCTCCTGGGAGACAACCCCTCCCTGTGCGCTGTGTTCTGAGATGCCCAAAGGAATTCTTATGGATTGCTTCACTCCAGTTCTGTGACTAGCCAGTGAAAATGGAGGCTGAGGCCTTACGATCCATTCCACTTCAAGGGGAGAGGGGATCATCCCCACTTCACAGATGAAGCATAGAGGTCCAGGACTTCTCCTTCTTTGCCAAAAATCTCTTATTGGCCAATGGGAAATGTAATTAAATTCAGGACGCAGCAGCGGGTGATGGTCAAGACCACACTGAGACCACACTGGCTTCTCTAATTCAGTCTTGCCAGCGACAAATGATGGATCAAATCTTTTAAGTCTTATTTTAAGCCTTGGTCCTGATTGTCAACTTATAGCATGAATCCTGCTTATCAAAAGGTTTTTTTTCCCTGCAATTCTCCATCAGCCATTAAACACTAGCATGTGATTGTTTATAATATTTTATGACACCAAAAGGCAGGTATTTTCAGTGTACTCAGCCCTTATTAGCACTCTGCAGGAAACAGTGCAGCCACGACTAGCCTTTTCCCAGGCACAGCTGGAGGGTGGGGGAGGGACTTTGGAGCCAGGAGGAGGAGCTCATCCCAGCACTGAGCCACCTGGGAGGCATATCATTCCCTGGGGTTTATTGGAGGAGAATATTCAACAGGCTTAAAGAAGGTCGAGGGGAGAGTGTGAAGATCTTTCCATTAATTGGATTTAGGGATTTTTTTTTTTTTTTTTTTTTTTTTTTTAACAAAGTCCATCTTGTTCTGAGCTGGCTGCACAGGGATGGGCAGACAGAACCAGTGCTCCCAGAGCAGACTGAGGCCATGCAGTATTTCCTGTGTTCTTCTGGAAAAAGACTAGGCAGGGAATGGGCTAGCGGTGCCTCCGAATGCTGTCCTAGTCTTCTAGGCAATGGGCAGCTTTGAAAGAGACCTGTTCCTACCGGTTCACACTGCGGTTTCCACTGTGCCTCAGAGGCATCCGGCGGTCACACTGTTCAATTCGCATAGCCAACTTTTCCTCTAACTATTAACATAAATTTACTTACATTCTGACACACTGCCAATATCAAAGTTAAAAAGTGACCAGGTTTTCAGCAAACTCAATATAAAAACAGACATACAATAGTAAATATTCACATTTATGGGCGTGTGTAACCAAAGACAGTCTTTAACTTAAAACTTTCTCTTCGCACCGGTCTGAGGTTATTAGCTCATCTGCAAACCTCTTTTTTTTGGGGGGGGGGGGCAGGGAGGGGGCAGGCCACTCGGGCAGGATAAGGCAAGACAAATAATTTGGGGAAATAAGTGGTCCTGAGGCTTTGTGGGGAGTGGCTCAGGGAGCAAAGTGCCAGCCACACAAGCACGAAGAGTCAAGTTCAGATCCCTAGCACCCACATAAGAACCAGGTGTGGAAGCGTATGTCCCTAACACCAATACTGGATGGGCAGTCGGGGAAGGGTGTCAGGTGGGTGCTGTTGGCTAGTCAGTCAACTGGAAATGGAGAGCTCAAGTAAGGTGTGGAGGGGCTGGAGAGGTAGCTCGGCAGTTAAGAGCACTGGCTGCTCTTCCACGGGACCTGGGTTCAATTCCTGGCACCCACACGGCAGCTCAAAACCTTCTGTAACTCCAGTTCCAGGGCATCTGATGCCTCTTCTGACCTCCACAGGCAGCAGGCACACACATGGTACATGCATACAAACATTTATACATATAAAGTAATAAAATAAAATTAAAAAATAAGGTGTGGGGCCATAGAGGGAGACACCCAACCTCGGCCTCTGGCTTACACACACACACACACACACACACACACACACACACACACACACACACGCGCGCGCGCGCTCCCGAAGTTACATATAAATCAATGGCAGGAATAGATTTAATAGAGAACAATTTGAGGGGTTTTGTTAGTTTTGCTTCCTTTTTATTTTATTTTGTTTTTAGCCCCCCCCCCCTCAATTTTGTTTACACATAATTTGATGCATTCAGAGGGAAGAGCTGTCCTGGGGAAGGCATCCTTCTGTGGGTCCACGCACTGGGTCTTCCCAGCACTCCTTACTTATCTTTTGCTGGCTGCAGACCATATGACAGGCAGTTATGGACCCAGAGATTTTCTGATGTCCTTGGCACCCCAGGAAGGAAGACACCAAGATCCAAGTGCATCCCTGGATTTTCTGCGGCACAGCTGTGACCTAGGTACCAGGCACCGGCACCGAACGACACACCATTTCTGTCCCTCTTTTCCACCACGCTTTGATGTAGCCATGGAGTGCAAGGGCCACAAATGAAACGCCAGGATCAGTGACCACAGATTCACGTCTTGCTGATTTCAAACTTTTTTTATCTTGTCAGACCTTGAGTAAAACATTTTCCTAAGAGGAGGGCACTGGGTCGAAGGAATTTAAATTTGAGTCTGATGTGTTTTCTACAAGAAAGATTTCAGAGTTCTGGGGGCCTCAGAGACAGGCAAGGGTGGCCAGGCAGGAATATACCTACTTTGAACTTAACATAGAAGTCTCCCTCACAGATGCCTTCCTGGCCTCTTGCAGTAAGAAATGAAAGACCAACTCGTCAAGGCTGGGGTCCACAGGGCCTGTCTTCGGCCAGGGCAGCCTCCTGCCACAGCCTAGCTCTTGCTCAAGGTCCGTCTAGGCTTGTTTGGAAACCTTCTCTGGCTAACCTATTTGCCATGCTAATCATATAACTTGAATCATCATATAGTTATTTTATCTTGCCATAACAATTGCATCACTCACATAAGTACAAGCTAGAGAGGCTGGGGAGACATCAGTAAATTGCCTGTCTTGAAAGCATGACGACCTATACTACCTCACCTGGCTTGTATGTGGGTGCTGGGGATCTGAACTCAGGTCTTGATGCGTGTTCGGCAAAGACTTCATCTCCCAAACCTCCTCCCACGAAGCCTAGGAACTCTTACTTTAGATTCTCAGCACTACAGATGCTCTTCTGTAACCCCAGCACGTGAGCCCAGGCAGGCATGGAGACAGGAGATCCCAGAACTCATGAGCCAGCCAGTCTAGCCAATTGCATAGCTTTGGATTCCCCAAGAGATGCTGCCTCAAAAGTAAATAGGGGGCTGGAGAGATGGCTCAGTGGTTAAGAGTGCTAGCTCTTCTTCCAGTGGACCTAGGTTTGATTCCCAGCAGCAACATCACAGCCCACAAATGTCTGTAACTCTCCTGGCCTCCGTGGGCACCAGGCACATATGTGGTGCACACACTTACAGGTAGACCAAACACTCATACATATAAAATAAAAACTGTGAAGTAAGTAAACAAATAAGGTGGAAAGCAATGTAGGAAGGTACCTGATGCTGTCCTCTGGCCTCCACCTGTGTGTACACATACACCACACAAGCTTGCACACATATGCACACACAAATAATAAAATTTTCCCCGAAGGTATAAGCACGGTCCAGTGAGATGGCTGAACAGGTAAAGTGCTCATTCCCAGGCCCGATGACCTGAGTTTGAATGGCAGGATGCAGATGTTGGAAGGAGAGAACTGACTCTCATAAATTGTTCTGTGAACTCCACATGTGAGCTATGGCATGCATGCACACACATTAAGTAAATAAATATGTGCAAGATATACATAAATACACACACACACACACACACACACACACACACACACACACTGCTCTTGTAAAGACTCAGGTTTGGCTCTCAGCACTCACATGTGTGGCTCACAACTACCTCTAACTCCAGCTCTAGGAGATCTGATCTGATGCTCTTTTGGCCTCTGAGAGTACTCTTACATCCATGGTGCACATTCACACACACAACTAAACAAACAAATAAATAAAATTAAAAACGATTCCTAAAAATGATTCAGAACTGATGTATTTTGATCTTAGTCTTGATTCCACAGCTGAGAAGTCTTCTTTAGCTTGCTATATTGAATCACACACGACTCGGCTTATTGGGTGTTTGGGCTCCATTTCCCAGGAGTGTGTTTTACTTAACATTTGTCTCTGCCTCTTGACACCATTTGCCATGAAGGCCGCTCTTCTACTGACTTCTGCAGGATGGGAATCAGTTCATCCGAAATCTCCCCACAGGCACTGCCTTCCGTTACCACCAATACTTTCTCAGTCATCAGCAGCTGCTCTTATCCAAAGAGTAAACCAGAAGACCTCTGGGCCTGACAGACTGAGCCAGGCCACTCTTCCCATGAGGGAGGGCCAGTGGGGGGCATGTAGGGAAGGCTAGTGTGGGGAGTTTGCAGTTTATTCCTGGCACAGAGCAGGTTTCAGGAAGGAAGCAGACAGAAGCAGGACAACAGATAAGTCCCTGTGCTTGCTGTGGCAAGAGTTCTGTGTGTACATTTAAACATGGGTGTGTGTGATCTTGGAGATTCACTTCCGCCCAAACAACAATGCTTAGCTCCAGAGGATCTGGGCTCGATTCCTACTTGGTATAATTTATCCATCACAGCATATCCCAACACTAGTGGCTCGAGATACCTCCACATGTTATCACAAGTGTCCATCCAAAGGATCCTGTTAAGGAAGCCATTTACTGAGCAGTTACATGCCAGGCCACGGTAAGCACCATGTCACTCATTTAAACTCCTTGGCAACCTTCTAGACAGGCATTATTATACCCTGGGTCACATATGAATATATTAAAAAGAAAAAAACTCCCCAAGAAGCTAAGCACCACCTTATATTGAATTGTTGGGGAAGCTGGGACTGGCATCCAAGGACTCTAAACCAAACGACTTCTTGCAGGACGTTGCTCTGTGCTGGGCACCTGCTCTCCAGGCCCTTACAACATTTCCTTGAGTAGCTGAGGTACAAGATACATTTCCTGGGGTTCTATTGAGTAGCTGGTTGGGCTCAGCAAAGAGCCTGCTAGACCATGATCAGAGAGAAAAAGTTAAGATAATTGCCTGGAAGTCATTTAAGCTTTTATTTTGCAGAAGCTCCTTCTATTCACACACCTACCGAACAATCCGGAATGCCACAGCTACCTGGGGTGAACTCAACACCGCCTCCCCGTGCTCCAGGGGAGCACCAAGAGCAGAAGTCTAGCAACTGGAGGCAGGGAAGGAATTCTTGGCCAGCCACCCCTTGGGCACAGTGACAGTAGTGAGGCAAGTGTGACAGTGTATGTCCCATCCCCGGCACTGGCCGGGTAGGAGGGAGGCCTGCTTACCTGCAGCTGCCTCACATCTCTCAGCAAGAGCAACAGTGAGCCTCTGGCCCAAGCCGTCTCAGTAGGGCTGTGGCACACAGAAATGCCAATGCACCTCAGAGACTGGCCAGGCAAGGAACACTGCCTCCAGGGTCCCAAGTTGCCCAGAAAGACCTGGGATGCTTGCAGTGAGGGCTTCTTGTGCCCACGACTCCACACAGATCAATGGTTTCAGAGCAATGCTCAACCTCTGAGAGGGACAGAATCTAACACAGGAATCTGACATTCCCCAGACCTTAGTGATTTCACCCTGGCCACAGCTGAATCCGACCGAGCTTCCAATCTCTGTGTGTGTATGCTGGGAGTGCAGTTGTGTGTGATATTTATATGTAGGTTGACAGTGCCTTCCTGCATCACTTCCTACCTGATTTTGTCGAGATAGAATCTCTTAGTGAACCTGGAGGTCATGAATTTGGCTAAACTTTCTGTTTCCATGCTTGCCTAGCACTGGGGTAACAGATGCACACCACAACACTCGGCTTTTATGTCAGTGCTGGGGATCTGAGCGCAGGAAGGTCCTCATGCTGGGGGATGGGCATTTTAACAGCTGAACCGTTTTCCCAGCCCTTGATCCCCCAGTCTTAATTAACAGTTGTCTCTGAGTCGATCAAGCCTGAATGCCTCTTTACATAACAGATGAGTCCAGAATCCCTGAACCAGGTCAGGGTTAAGGTCCCTGGGGAAGATTCTCTCTCTGTTTGATAAGCAGAGCACCAAGGTGAAGTGAAATTCTTTGCTCCAGATGTCAAAATCAGACACCAAGCACTTAAATCCACACCTCTGTAACTTATTCTAGCCTGTGATCCAATCAGACTCTTGCAAAAGGCCTGGGTGGTTGGAAAGCCTGACTAAGTTCCCAGGCTAGCTCCCAAAGGTCTATTAACCCTCATGAGGCTTCGCTGTGTGTCGTGTGCTGTGCATCCTCAGTTGGTTATGAAACCTCTCTGGACTGCTTCTCCATCTCTAAGAGTTACTACCCTGCAAGAGAGGTAGCTGAGGACCATATGATGCTATCTCCAGCAGCATGCATGCAGCACTCCTAGAAGACACACAATAGATACAACTGAGATAAAAGTGCCAGAGAAACACTGTTTCTACAAAAGGGCTTCCCCATACCAGTGCCAGTGACACTTGGGGACTGTCCTGTAATGTTTAGCAGCATCTCTGGCTCTACCCACAAGATGCCAGTAGCAGCACCCCCCCAACCCCCCCACCCCCACTCCAACTACTTTCCAGGCATCTCAGACACCATCTGAGGACCACGATTTTCTAGGAAAAGATCCACTGAGCAGTTAGGGACTTCTCTCCTCCTCTGGCCAGGTACCCCTAACTCCTGTGTGGAGTAGCCAGATGTATATATATATTTGAAGTGATTCCTTTTCAAGTGGGGATCAAGGAAGATCTTAACTAAATAAACAGAAGAGAAAGCTTAGTTGGACAGGTTCATATATTCAACTAGAAAAACAATGCACATTCACATACATAGCCAGGGAGTCACAAAGGCCATATACTACATGCTGAGGGGAGATGGAATAAAACACAATTCCTTACAATGTTAAACACATGAACTGGATGTGTTGATTTTAAAAAGGGAGAAGGAAAAGTAGTCTGCACAAAGGGCCCCAGAACCCTGTCTAACCCTCCAAGGACGAGTGGGTCAAAGAGCTTGCTCAGTACAAGGGCTCATTTTCCCAATGGGAACAAGCCTGACCTTACCTCAATCAAACCACTACTAAGTTTTCTTCTGGCAATTCCAGGGCACTATCTGCTTCCTTTGTTCCTGTCTGGGGAGTAGAGCCTGACACCAGAAGCCACTTAAAAACCACACCCTTCCACCGCCATGCAAGTGTGTATACAGGGTCTGTGCAGGGCCAGAGAGACACACCATGGGCTGTCACTCATTACAAACAAACAAACAAACAAACAAACAAACAAACAAACAAAAACCTAGCCAAGCTAAGGAACACTCAAATCATCCAAAGATGAACCCCAAAGCCCAGCCAGGTTACTGCTGTAATCTATACACATCTGCCAGCGAGGCAAATGGTGCAGAAAAATCAGCAGGCATTGCAGCCAGCCTGGCAGCTGGGGGAGGGATGGGCACTCTTAGCTGGATAACCATTGATTTAGAGAAGCTTTTGCAAAGGGCAGTAGGCGAGCAGTCCTTACGTGGTGGCGGACACAAGCAGCAGCAATACACACAAGATGACATCTCAGAATTGTGACCACAGAATTAGCCTACGAAGGTCCATATTTCACTTACTGCTGTGAGACCCGACAGTTGAAGGGACAGGGCAGGGATCTTGAAGAGCCCGGCCCCAGCCAAAAGAGATCTAGAGGGGATGGTTAGTCTGTTCCAGATCCTGTCATCCACCCAATGCTAACCAGCCGGAAAAATGAATAGGGCCTCCAGGACATAAAAGAGCTGATCCACCCGTTGAGGCTAGTGGTTGAAATCTTAGCTTTTGTTGGGTACTTGAACCCTTTGGGATGAGCCCAGGCTGGCTCAGCGCTCCTCAGCCCTTGCTCCAGCACAAACCTCTAGCTCATTTGTTAAAGCAAGGGCCGAGCCAGGAACCGAGTCTCTCCATCCCCGCAGAAGGACCACGCAGCAACCCCTGATGATCTTTCATTAACAACTCCGGCCTTGGCGACCACAGTACCTCACCCAACCGCCAACACAGAGCAAAATGGAGCGAGTTCGAAGACGCGTGGTCTGTGCTTTGTTTCTGCACTGGGTGAAATGTTCTCCTTCCTCCCCCTCCCGCCGATCTCCCACCTGCAGGACTGTGACACCTTTGCCCAACTGGCCGCAATAGAAAGCCTCCCTCTCAGGTTTCCCTTTTCCGCGTCCACCCCCTCTGGATTAAGAATCCGGTTCTCATATTTGAACATTTGAATCCATCATTTTTGAATCCATCCTTCAGCTGCTCGGGAAATCTCTATCGGGCGGGCCCAGCCACCACGCCACAGCCTCGGGCCGCGTCTGCCGGGAGAGGGCGTTCCACCCCCATCCGAGACATTCTCAGAAATGCAGATCAAGCTGGGCAGCCGACGTGGGCGATTCCGCCCTTAAGGTGCTCGTCGGTTTCAAAAACTGCACGCCTGCACCAGTATTCAGGGGGTGGAATTAACTAGAAAACCTCGAAGATTGGGACTTTCTGCAGGATGGGGGAGGCTGGGACCTGTTCGCTTTCCATCCCTCTTCGGTTTCAAGGGAGGTTGTAAATGTGGACTTTTAAGTGAAAGTCCCTCGTTCAAATAATATTAACAAAATAATATCAGTCAGTATGCCTATAATAAAAATACACCAGAAGCACGGATCTGGATGGCTACGGTTTCCAGTGCCAATGGGAATGATGAGGTCAGGGATGAGGGGCTCCTTCCCCGCGTCTTCCAGTAGGACGTGTTGGCACTGTCAGACTACCCCAGGGGCTGAGTAAGGGGCGGGGTAACGCCCAGAGGTTCCTCCTCTGGCTGGTATGGTTTCCATGGTAACCCCTAACCCGCCCTCCTCCCGGTGGGTTGGGAGGGATGGGTGTGGCCGCTGCACCCCAGGGGATTTCATGCCCCTTCTCACACTCTCGCACCGGGAGAGGTAAGAGTACTCAAAGGTGGTGGTGGGGAAGCCGAGCTTGCCTAATTTCCCCACTCCCAAGGGTGAGCTGGCGCCCCTAGCAGTGAAACATGGTGGGGTGTTGTCCCCAGGACGCCCTGGGTGTGGGGAGGGACGTGGTTCCTCTGAGGACACCTGCACACGAGAGTCTACCTCGAATCCCACCCGTGTGGCTCAACTAACGCCCCTTGGATTTGGGCCGAACTGGGGGAGAGGGCTGCGCGGGGTCACGTCCGTTCCATGTGTGCTCTGGGGGCTGTGACTAGACCCCCAGCAAGTCAGTAGATCCAACAAAGGGTCTGAAATGAGCAGTGAAAAAAAGGATGGGGTTGCGCGTAACGCCTAGGTAATATCCTCGTCGAATGAAAGCCCCCCCCCCCCAATCACTGCTAGTTTTTTAGGAGCTAAGATCCTAAATCATACAACCTCGACGAACAAAGCAGCGAGCTCCCTTAGAAGACCCCAGGTGAACGAGCGGGTGCGCACGGCGCAGAAGCTAAAAGCCAAGATTTCCACGTTCAACACCCCACTTGCTCCTTAACGCGAGTCCCAGCCGGGTCCTCCAAAGCCTGGCCACAGCACTTGGCATGCTACGGTAGAGACGTGACTCGCCGCAAAAAGATGGCACCTCGCGTTCAGAGGGGGAAAAAACCGGGGGAGGGGTAGCAGCGGGAGGAGACACATCCTACTCTCCCCCTCCTCGCCCACCCAGGTCCACACCCACTGCCGCAGTGAGGGGCGAGCCCTGCGCGCCAGCCGGTGCCTCCGGCAGGGAGCGCACATGCCGGGAGCCCGGCGCAGAACGCAGAGAAAGGAATCCGCCCTGAAATGCACCTGCAGCCCTAGCGCAGGTCGGTGCTCGGCTGTGACTGGGCGAGCCCTCGAGCGGGGGAACCGCGCCTGGCAAGCCCGCTGACACCGCGAGGCCAGGTGACCCCTGCCTCTTCGAGCTTCCACACCGGGATCCGCGCACTACCTTCTCTCGGGCACGGCGCTGCCCCTGTCACTCTGTACCAAGCGCGCGCAGGGGGAAGGGCGGCTAAAGTGACAGCGCCTGGACCCCTCCCCATCCTCCCGAATCCTCCCAGCCCCCAAATGTCCCCTGCCGGCTTCTGAAGGAGGAAAAGGGGAGGGGGCGGGACACCGCCTTAAATCAGGGCCAGTGAAGGCCCCATCAGAATCACTGTCAAGGAGGTGTGGGGAGAAGCATGCACGCAGTCATCTTTTCTAGGACCCAATCCACACCTTCCTTGGGACTGATGGTAATCGGGGCAGAGAAATTTGATTACAGGTTCAGTTTCGGGGGTCATCGGTGGACCCCAATACACACACACACACAGACCCACGCCCATTGCGGCAAAACGCTGAGATC
>CABHPP010127972.1:864-12307 GCA_902168425.1 Peromyscus attwateri
GACTTAGAGGCAGACTTAAATATAGTTACTGTCATGAAAGTGAGTACTGCCACCAACATGGCATTTGCATTGGCAGTTTGCTTATATTGTCTCACTTAAGCCACACAGGACAGGCAGTGTCTACATACTCTAGAGGAGCAATCCAAGGCTCACAATGGCTGAGGAATGTGCCCGGCTTGTAAATGTCCCAGACAGGAATCCAGTATGAATCTGCCCTTGCCTGGTGGCTACTACATCCCCATTATCCTTTAAGGCATCATTCATAATGCAGGGTGGTGATAAACTAAAAATTCTCTCCGCAGAAATACTGGGGGATGCACAAGCTGGTCCAGCCTCGTGGAAGAGGAGTAAGGCATCTTCCAACTGCCTTTGGGATCCCCTTTTGTAGGAGGAGAGGCATGTTTGTTCTGGGCTGTTTGGAGTTAAGAAGAGCAAGGAGAATGTGCCAATTACACTTGTCTGGCTCGGGTGGAGAACTGGTGTGATGTTATTTGAGGGAACTCACTGGGAAAAGGCAGATTTTGAGGGAAGGATCCAGAGCTTTGCTTTTAGGCAGGGGCCAGCCAGTGAAGGCATTGTCAGAGTAAGGTCAGACAGTGTATTGATGTCAAGTTTGCTGTCCCTCCCTCCCTCCACATCTCTCCAGAGCTTCAGAATGTGACTTTATTTGGAAATAGGGTTCTTACGAATGTATGTCAAGTTGGGGTGAGCTCTCGCTGGATTGTTTGGTCATAATCCAAGGCCTGGTGTCCTTATGAGAAGAAAGACATTTGGACAGACTTGAGATGTATAAGGGAACACCATGGGACAATGGAGGCTGAGTGTTGTGATCCTTCTACACACAGTGATGACAGAGGAAGAGGTAAGGGAGAATCCTCTCCTACAGTCCCCAGAGGGAGAGTGGCCTTGCTGTCACCCTGACTTTAGATGTGAAGACTCCAGAACCTCAAGAATAAATTGTTTCAAGCCACTGAGCTTGGCAGTTCTAAGAAACCAATGTGCTGTCCATTAGTTTGAAGCACCTGTTGACCCCTCCTGGCCCCTGTTGCAAAAGGGACCTAGAGCAACTCAGCTGGATGTATCCTTGTGGAGCCAGGCAGGCCCTGGGAATGGGTGATCCAGAATTTTGCATGATGTTTAGACTCCTCCAGAATCTAATCTCGGATAACCTGTTTTTTTCACGCTTCCCACAAACATCTGTATTAGTTGCTTTTCTTGTTGCTGAGGAAAAACACCTGACCAAAGCCACCTAAGGGGGAAGGTTGTTTGGTTCACAGCCTGAGGGCACAGGCCATGTACCAGGGAAGCAGCTGCAGTAGCAGTGGGAGGCAGCTGGTCACACTGCATCCACACTCGGAAAACAGGGTGGTGAACGCTGCTCTCGGCTGGCTTTCTCCTCTTCATTCTGTCTAAGACCTCGCTGGGTGGTGGCGGCCCACGCCTTTAGGTGGATCTCTGAGTTCAAGGCCAGCCTGGTCTACAGAGTGAGTTCTAGGACAACCAGGGCTAAACAGAGAGAAACTCTGTCTGGAGAAGAAAAAACAAACAAAAAAAACCCCCCCCAAAAACCAGCCTCTGGAATTGTGCTACCCACATTTTGGGAATCTTCCCACCATAATTCAACTAATCTCGAAAGTCCCTCACACACATGCTCATAGCTTGTCTCCTAGGTTGACTCTAGATCCTGTCGCGCTGATGATCAATATTCACCATCACAACGTCTCTATATAACTGAAGCTTCCTGTGCTATAATTGGGTCATTGCTATGTCCCTTGGAACGCATCTCCCCGTCTCCTTCCCTGGCTGTGTCCTATCTATCCCAAATGCTGACTTTTCTACCCTGGACCCTTGTAGTTCAATGTAGATGCTCTGTTCTGCAACCTCAGAGCACACAGTGCCAGCATCGGTTACTGGGCAACACCCTACATAGCTGTGCCAAGGCGTTTTACGTGTTTTCATGTTTAACTCATTTGTTCTTCTTTTACTAACTTGACCAGTCTTGATGTGTTGCCTCTTGGGCTCCATCTCAGCTCTTTAAAGGCAAATAGCAGAGTCTTCTGCTTCCTTTTCTCCGATATACTCTTTGTGCATTATTATTGAATAGATATAGATATAGATATAGATATAGATATAGATATAGATAAGAAAGAAGTTTCTATGCAATGATGGGAGTTAATTTTCCTGGCTTGAGAAAGATTAGAAAGAAGAACTGTTAACTCAAAGTTAAGTCTTGACCTTTGGGATATGTCCTATTGCTGTTGCTCTGATAAGGTACCCAGGCCAAAAGCAACTTAGGGAAGAAAGGATTTATTTGGCTTCATAATTCTAGGTTCTAGTCCATGATTTGGGTGAAGTCAAGGCAGGAGATTAAAGCATCACACCCACAGTCAAAAGCAGAGAATACACTCGTGGTG
This sequence comes from Peromyscus attwateri, assembly GCA_902168425.1. Lineage (NCBI taxonomy): Eukaryota > Metazoa > Chordata > Mammalia > Rodentia > Cricetidae > Peromyscus > Peromyscus attwateri. Next base: position 3,279 of record CABHPP010127972.1, read on the forward strand.
CCTTGCTTGCATGCTCTCTTGCTGGCGTTCCTTACTGTTTTACGATTCAGGGCCCAGCCTAGGGAATGGTGCTGCCCACAGTAGACTTGGCCTCCCTCCATCAATTAACTATCAAGACAACCCCCTACAGACATGCTCACAGGACAAGTTGACGCAGATAATTGAAGTTTTTCTCAGGTGAGTCTAGGTTGTGACAAGGTGACAGTTTAAACTACTGGCACAGTATAGCTTATATACTCTGTCTGTGAACATCACTGCCATACAAATCCCCTTCCTTTAGCAATCCCAGCCTTGTTTATCCAGAAAGCAAAAAAAGTCATTGAGATCTCAGGTGTGCCCAGTTCTGGGGTGAAATAACAGCAGCCATGTAAATTAAGACAGATGTGACGCTATTCCTCAATAAGTCTGTAGTATTCTCAGGGAATATGGACACAGAGCAAATGAGTGTGTAAGTTGATTTCCTATGGCTTTTGATTAAAGGGACACAGTACAGGCAGGCCAGCCAAGCAGGCTGTGTTCCTGGAAGTCATGTTTGTTTTTCATAGCCTGCCCTCTCCACTTAGCTGTGGCTAATTGAAGCAGGTGGACACCTGACTCAAGCTGAACCAATTGTACTTCACCTGTCCTGGAACAGATAAATGATTCAGAAGTAGCCAGTTGCCATGAACTGAATTGTGTTCTACCAAAATTCGTATTTTGAAGCTCTGATCCATAATGTGATGATATTTGGAGGTGGGTTCTTGGGAGAGATACAATTATAAATATAATCATGAGGGTGAGGCCTTTTATGATGGGATTAGTGTCTGTATAGGAAGAGGCTCTAGGCAGACTTTCCCTCTGTCTCTCTTTCCACCATCTGAAAGCCAAAAGAGTTCTCATCAGTACCTCTAGATAGTGCCAATGACCGGATACTTCCGGTGTCCAGAACTGTAGTGAAGTGAACTTCAGTTGTTTAAGCTACCCAGTATATAGAATCAAGCTATGGCAGCAGGATCTGGCTAATGCAGAGGTTAGTTAATAAGTATGAGCTGTAAAGAATAAGAGGCAGGGGTGCGGTTGGAGGGCAGCTCTGTAGACAGAGTGTTTGCTTAGCATGAATGAAACCTCAGTTTGGTTTCAATCACCACATGAACCAGGAGGGATGCTATACCTGTAATCCCAGTTCTTAAAATGTGGAGGCAGGAGGACAAGAAGTCCATGGTCATTCTGTGCTATATAACAAGTTCAAGGCCAGCCTAGGATACATGGGGCCCTATCTCATAAAAGAAGAATGGGGTAAGAGGCAGGTGCAAGGGCTGTGCTTGCCTTGTGGATAGAAGTTCCCATGAAGAACATGTACATTTGATTTCTTGTTTGTTTAAAAAACTTTTTATTATTTATCATGTGTTATATGTGTGTGTGTGTGTATGTGAGTATATGCTCATGTATATGTACAGAGTCCAGAAAAGGGCATCAGATCCTTTGGAGCTGGAGATATGTGTTTTCTAGACACCCGGCTTATTCATGGGTGCCGGGATCTGGGTTCTGGTCGTCATGATGGTACAGCAAGCTCTCTTAACTGCTGACTCATCTCTTCTGTCCTCTGAGCTCTCTCCCTCATTTGGTCTTGAGGTCTCTGGCAGATGTGTCCAACCCATGGCATGGCTGTCATGCACCTCAGGATAGCTGTGAATGCAGCCCAGCACAAAACTGCAGAGTCATTTAAACATTGTGAGGGGTTGGGGGTTTTTGTTTTGTTTTGTTGTGTTTTTTGAGATTTAGAAAAATCTCAACTGTGTCGCTCCTGAGAATGAACTTTTTAGATGACAGTGTCATGTCTCGGTATCTAAAGTTTAGACACATCTATGAGATAGTTGGTGTAGAGGAACCCTGATGTGTCTGGAGAGACACAAAGGGAAAAGGAAATCAAAGAGCAGGAACCATACAGAATGAATGACAGACCCCAGGGGATTAGGGGGCCAGTGTGGGCCAGTGGGGCATCTGCGCATACAGGGAGCTCAGCCCTGGAAGCATGCGTGTGTCCAGGAGAGTGAACTGTGGGGGGGTGCTTTTCCTGAGTTCATGGGGTTCTTCACGGTGCTTTCCTGTGGGGACGGCAGACCTGGGCTGGTGGCTGAGAAAATGCACTTGAGGATGAGCTTGTGTCCTTGACGGCGTCTTCAGTGACCGTGTTCTGTTGTGTGAGCGGCCGTGGGATCTGTTAGGTCTGGGGTCAGTTTGGTGAGGAGCAAGCTCGGAGACTACCACACAGAGAGGGAAGCTTAGCCAGGCCAAAGACAGCGGAGTCCAGCTGGGTTTCAGACGGTGGTTCGGTCTAAAGATGGATGCTGAGACAACAGCTATGTTAAACACAGTCACGACAGTGAGGAAGATGGTAGAGACAAAGAGGAGAGAGGCATTCACAGAGCATCTGCCTGGGAGGAGTGCTGCCTGGCCTGGCCTCTCTAGGATTCTTCCCTCCCTGGTTCTTGATGTCTACAAGGCCAGGCTGTCCTTGGGTTGTGCGCCACCCTAGCACCCTCCCCCCAAGTCCTCATTGTTTCTTAGGCTGAAAAAGAACCTCTGTCAAGATCCTTCCATGTGATAGAGGAAAACCAAAGCAGAGGCCAGGTATTGGCACTGGGCATGTCAGGGAGTAGTGGCTCCTTAGCTGCAGGCAGGTTTCCACACCCACCCTCTGCGCTTCCTACCTTTCAGAGCCAGGAAAGCAGACTTGAGGTAGTTCTGAAGCCACCAGGAAAGTGCATTGTTCCTTTCCCACCAGCCTCTTAACACAGGGTCTGATGCCAGTACCCACCCATAATTCTAGGTGGAGACAAGAGGATCAGGAATTCAAGGATAACCTTGGCTATACACGGAGTTTGAGGCCAGCCTGGGCTATGTGAGGCTCTGTCTCAAAACAAAAACAAAACAAACCCCAGCTGGGCATGGTGGTACACAACTTTAACCCCAGCACTAAGGAGGCAGAGGATCTCTGTGAGTTCAAGGTCAGCCTGGTCTATGTAGAGAGGTCCAGCCAGCCAGAGCTACATAGTGAGACATCATCTATGTTCTGTCATACTTGAAACATGTTTGTTTTCCGGCATCAAGCATGTCTGCCCCCCTTCCTGTGTCAGATGTGTCAGATGGAGAGCAAGGCCCTCAACACCTCCACTGGAGCTCTTAGATCTTGCATCTTGGAGTCTTAGTGGTGTTCCTGGCCCACAGCCAAGGTCTTCCCATTCCTCTGTGGTTTTCACATTTGTCTTCTTTTTCTTCTTGTAATGTGACCTACAATTAAGTCTCAAGAACAGGTGTTCTTCTCTGAGCTGAGTGATAGAGAATTCCTGACACTGTACCCTATTTGGTTCTCTTATTTAAAGATACGTGCACACACACACACACACACACACACACTTTTGCAATAAGCAAGCTTCTCCTAGCACTGGTTTGCTAAGTCAGAGACTCACTGTGTATCCCAGGGTGATCTTGAACTCATGATCCTACTGCCTCTCTTTCCAAGTACTGAGATTACAGACATATGCCACCATGGTCAGCTTAAGATGTGTATTTTGGGGGACTGGAGAGATGGCTAGGTAGTTAAGAGCACTTGTTGCTCTTGCAGAGGACACAAGTTTGGTTCCCAGCACCTGCATGGAGGCTCACAACCATCCATAACTCCAGTTCCAGGAGATCTGACACATTCTTCTTCTGAACATTATGGGCACCAAGCATATACATAATGCACACACATACATGTAGGCAAAACACACACACACGTGGAGGCCAGAGAGATGGCTCGAAGGTTAGGAGTACTTTCTGTTCTTCCAGAGGACCTGGGTTCAATTCCCAGCATGCACAAGGTGGCTCACAACCATCTGTAACTCCAGTTTCAATGGATCTGATGCCCTTTTCTGTCCTCTGTGGGCACTAGGTACACATGTTGTACACATACATCTATGTAAGCCAGACACCCATGCACATAAAATTTTTACAAAACCACTAATATGCATGAAGTAAATAAATCCCTAAATATTTTAAACACACATTTTTATTTTTATTGGTATTTGTATGTGAGAGATATGTATGTGTGCATGAGATTGAGTGGCACATGTGTGCATGAACTCTCAGAGGCCAGAAGAGGGCGTTGGGTCCCTGGGAGCTGGAGTTGCATGTTATTGTGGAGCTCCTGATATGGGTGCTAGGACCTGAATTCTGGTCCTCCGGGTGAGCAGCAAGTGCTCTTAACTGCTGATCCGTCTCTCCAGCCTCAAGATACGTATTTTTAAAATGGGTTCATTAGTGCTAAGTTATGGAGCAAGCCTGGATGTCCATCACCAGATGACAGAGCAAAGAAAACAGAAAACGTGGAGCACATACATGACGGAGCGCTGTGGAGATGTAAGGAAAAACGGAAGTGGAACATTTAAAGACAGAAGGACAGAACTGAAGACCACTGTGTTAAGTTAAATAAGCCAGACTCAGAAAGACACATTTTCCATGTCTTCTCTCATCTATGGAATCTAAAGTGTGTGTGTGTGTGTGTGTGTGTGTGTGTGTGTGTGTGTGTGTGAGTGTGAGTGTGACAGGAGAGTAGGAACAGGCCTGTGAAAGGGGAGCCAGACGTCTAAAGGGTAGAGAGAGGGGAAATACGGTAACGGAATACATGGAAAATGAAAGAAGGGGGACTGGTTAAGGGGAAGTAAGGGAAAGATGGGAGGCCAAATAAGAACAGGGTGTAATTATATTTAATTACAAGTATGTACATATTTTTATATATGTAATTATATAGAAAAATGTCACACTGAAAACCATTACTTTACCTGTTAATTCAAAAGAACAATAAAAATTTGAAAAAGAAATTCATTAATTGGAATAGATACCCCTGTTTCTACCATCACACTCCAGTAGTATTCTAGAAAGTCTTCCTAGTATTTTTCTCTTTGTGAAGTTAATTTGTAAAAAATATACGGTTGTAATTATCTATTAAGAATGTCATAGCCGCTGGGCGGTGGTGGCGCACGCCTTTAATCCCAGCACTTGGGAGGCAGAGCCAGGTGGATCTCTGTGAGTTCGAGGCCAGCCTGGGCTACAGAGTGAGATCCAGGAAAGGTGCAAAGCTACACAGAGAAACCCTGTCTCGAGAAACCCTGTCTCAAAAAGCCAAAAAAAAAAAAGGAATGTCATATTCCACTTCCCCCCTTAACATGGTAATTTCACATGCTTATAAATGCCATTCTTGTATGTCTGTGGTCATTCTGGTAAGTTGAGAACATTTTATTAAGAACATGCTAAACGCCTGAGCATAAATGGACAGTGAAGACATGGGAAATTTAAGCTTTAAAGTCCAGTGTGTTAGACATACATACAGTGCTGGTGCTCTGGCTGTACCTTTGTGTGTTGGAGTTTCTCTGTATACTAGATTTCCTACGCAGATGAGCACGTGCAGCTCTGCAGAGCTTCTCATACGAGTCTTCGGATTCCTTCCCAAGGAGGACAGGCTAGTCCCCACTCAGCAGCAGCACGAAAGGCCTATCAGAATCCACCGTACGCCTTTCTGTCCTAGCCTCCAAATAAGCAACATGTGAGAATAAAGACACGTTTTCTTCCTTAGTGTTCTCTGAGATGCATTAAACCTCCCCAAGCACCAATCTGTAGATCAGTGATACTGCAGAGGTGGGGAATGTGTCTGTTTTTCATTTGATCAGGCTAGAGTAATTATCCCACATAAACATCCTTTAGTTGACTTTTTTTGAACAGATTAATAAAGCCTGGGCAAAGATTTGATAAACTTGGTTTTTCTGAGACAAGGTCTCCATATAGCCCAGGCTAGCCTTGATTTTTCTGTATAGCCTAGGCTGGCTTTCCCTCCTGTTTCTTCTACCTCCATCCCCCAAGTACTGGGATTAGAGGCGAGCACCACCAGGCTCCACTGAATGTTTTTTATTATCGTACATTTTTAAAAAATTATTCTAAGCACTAGAGAGCTGGCTCAGTGGTTAAGAGCACTTGCTGCCCTATACAGAGGACCAGGGTTCAGTTCCCACCACCCACATGGTAGCTCACGTCTGTAACTTCAGTTTCAGGGACCTGATATGCTCCTGGCTTTTGTTTTGTTTTGTTTTTAGAGACAGCATTGCACTGTGTAGTCCTTGCTGTCCTGGAACTCACTCTGTAGACCAGGCTGGCCTCGAACTCACAGAGATCTGCCTGTCTCTGCCTCCCCAGTCCTGGAATTAAAGGCATGTGCCACCGCCGCCCGGCTCTCTTTTGGCTTTTTGTGGGTACTAGGCATGCATGTGGTACATACATAAATGCAGGTAAATACTCACATGCATAAAATTAAAATAAATATTTTAAAAAATTATTTTGTTTTTATTTTTGTATATGTGTCTATCTCTATATGTACACATGTGTGCAGGTGCCACAGAGGCCAGAAGAAGGTACCTTATCCCCTGGAACTTGGGTTACAAGTGATTTCTAACCACTGACGTGGGTGCTAAGAAGCACTCTTAACCACTGAGCCATCCCTCCATTCCCTCAGGATTATGCTTTTTAAAGCAAAGGGTGGGAAACTCGATTGTCATTACTCAGATTGTTTCTGTTTGGGGAAAAGAAGTCTTTGTTCTCAAGCTAGGGTGGTGGGATGGGCTCTTGGAAGAGGGGGGCTTGATCTGGGCTTTACAGGGACTTAGGAGGCAACAGAGATACAGTGTGGGCAAGTGAGGAGTGTGAGGAACCCAGGTCTGGGTCAGGTACCAGATCCTTTGGAGTCAAGCCAAAGCCTTGAGCAGGAAGGGGAGGGGAATCGGCCAGCTCCTCCAAATAATAGCCGTATGGTTTCTAAATGGACATAAATATATGTTTATCACCTGTTGTAGCAATTCTACTCGGGAGAAAAGACAACATATACCCTAAGAAACATCGGACTTTGGTCAAGTATTCCTAACAGCCTGATTCCTCAGAGCTAAAGGTTTTGAGCAGGAAAGTGGCCTAAAGAGTTCTGGCTTCCACATAAATGGCGCGCGCACGCGCACACACACACACACACACACACACACGAATGAAAAACCATTTTTCCTTTGCAATGAACTTCTTTACAGAGCCCCCCAACAGTGAGGCAGCTGCTTCCAGGAAGGATGGAGTGTCCCACATGGCGGGGTGGGTGTGTGCTGCTGACTGGGAAGTTCTGGTTTGGGGGAGGAGCTTGTTGGTGTAAAGCTTGGTGTAGGAGCTTCACTCTTTTCTGTGTGTGTGTGTGTGGGGGTGTGTGTGTGGGGCGGGTGGGAGGTGATCATTAAAGTCCTCCACTGTGAGAGTCTGTGATCCTAAAGGAGACTAGAAAATCCAGTCCTCTGTGCCTGAAGGATGTGTTCTTGGCCTCAGGTGACAGGAAGATGTTCCTCTGTGTTCTCTCCCCTTTGCCAGAGTGGGCTCATCTTTCATCTAGCTGGTGCTGAGTGGAACTGGGAAGCTGTAATCTTTCCCTGCCATTTAATCCAGTCTTGGCTGCTAATGATTTTACAGGAACTGTTCCTTTTTTTCACTGGAGTATTTATGAGTCCTGGGAGAGTACAGAGCATGTGTGACGACCTCACCTCACTGGGAGATGTCACCTCACTGGCTCCCTCCAGTCTTAGCCATAAACTGTTTCTCTGACCTCTTCCGCACACCCCAGCAATTCACCCAACCACCCATTCATATTTACAGCATACCTACTTTGTGTTAATCACTGTGCTGGGAAATGGAGGTCCTCTGTTTTACGTTATCTGCCACTAGCCTTCTCTTCCGTCTTCCTGCTCCCCTGCCCTTTGGATAGACACTGACCGCATGTGCTCTGGGGAGTGAGAGGCCCACTCACCTGAGCTTCTGCCTGACTCAAATGCATCCAGCCATGTGTGGCCCAAAGCCACCACACTGTCATGTTTTTGTGGTTTGCACATGCTGCTTCCCCTGCCTGGCATTCCTGCCCCCGCCCCCCCTCGTCTGCCTGGGGAAGTTGCTGAGTTGGAAGCCGCGTCTAAGCCAGCACAGCATTCCCTGTGGGTGCGATGGTGTCTCGTGTGCCACATCCAGTTAGACTTAACCTCTGTGAGGCCTGGGGCTGTTCCACTCATCTTTCCCTCACACCGAAGATGGCCAGAGGGTGGACGGTCGCTGTGGTCCGTAGGGTGGAGGCCCGTGGAAGGAGAAAGAGGAAATCAGAAGTCACTCGTGTTTCGTTTCCCAGAGGTCAGTTTAGAGGGCCCTGGGCACATTCTGAACACACATTTCATGTGTTTGAAGTCGCTACTGATTTCAGTTAAGGTACTAACACTTTCTTATTGTTCACAAGTGTTCTAAATAAGAGTGTAGTGAACTTTTGGTGTTACGTAGCTCACTCTCTCTTGTTGACATTTATTTTAGATTCAGCTTTTGACATTAAATGCCACGGGATGCATTTCTGCCTTTGTCTTTGTTTCATTTGATGAATCCCCAGGAGGACAATTACGATCAGAGGAGAGTAACACTGTTGAGGATTGAGAAACAATAGCAATTTGGCTCCTGGGGAGAGTGTGCCAAGCTCTGCTCCCAAGCAGTTTTTTCTTTCTTTTTTGAACAGGGCCCCTCACTGTAGCCCTGGGTGGCCTGGAACTCACTGTGGAGCCCAGGCCAGGCTCAGATTCATGCTTCCCCTGCCTCATCCTTCCAAGTGCGAAGAATATAGGTGCACGTCACCATCTAGTTGTTGTAATGATTGAGTTTGTGGGGTTCATTCATTCATTCATTTTTGTTCTTTCGCTACTGAAGATAAAATCCAGGGTTTGCACATGCCAGGCTAGACAAGTGTTCTACCATTGAGCCACACTTCCCAGCTTAAGTTTGTGGATTCTTAGAAAAAATGAGGGCAGCCTGGTGAGATGGCTTAACATGAGTTCAATGCCCCAAAACCACACTGAAGGAGAAAATGGGCTCTGAAAGCTGTCCTCTGACCTCCATATGCTAATCATAGCACAAGTGTTGCATACACACACACACACACACACACACACACACACATACACATATAC
>CABHPP010127973.1:0-19194 GCA_902168425.1 Peromyscus attwateri
AAAAAAAAAAAAAAAAAAAAAAAAAAAAAAAAAAAAAGGGGGAAGTCTAGGTTGTGTGTGGTGGCACATACCTGTAATCCCTGCACTCCAGAGGTGGAGGCAGGAGGATTATAAATTCAGAGGCCAGCCTGTGCTACATGAGACCCTCTTTCTTTTTAAAATTTTAATTTAACTTTATTTTATGTGCATTGGTATGAGGGTGTTGGATCCCCTGGAACTGGAGTTACAGACAGTTGTGAGCTGCCATGTGGGTGCTGGGAATTGAACCATGGTCCTCTAGAAGAGCAGCCAGTGCTCTAAACCGCTAAGCCATCTCTCCAGCCCCATGATCCTCTTTCTAGGAAGAAAAATAAAAGAAGTCCATCCATGTGTGGTCAGGCATATCTGTAATCCCAGTAAGTCTGCAGGATCATGAGTTCAAGGCAGCCTGGGCTATAGCATGAGACCCTGATTCAAAACAGCAGTGGTCAGGCGTGGTAGAACAGCCCTGTAATACCAGCAGCACTCAAGGGGTGGAGGCAGGCAGATCTCTCTAAGTTAAAGGCCAGCCTAATCTGCATGTGAGACCTTGTCTCCAAGCACAACAACAACAAATACCTTATTTTATTTATTTTGGTGTCAGGGATGGAATCCAAGGCCTGCTGTTGTACCACTGAACTGAACCCCAGAGAAAGAGATCCGCAGTACAACTCTCTATTCACCCCTGCTTTCCCATTTCCCCAGTGGCCTGCTTCCACCCAGAGAAGCTCCAGGAGGAGGAAGAGAGAAGGATGCTGTGGTTACCATGGGCAACGGTGAGAAGGAAGAGAGGACCATCATGAAGAAGCTGTGAGTCACCTGGATGCCCCTGTTACCACTAGATCATGACCATGAGATGTTGTGGGTTGAGGGGAGGCTGGCCAGCCCTGGGGTGGGAGGTTCTCCTCTCCCCGTGTGTGACTGCAGCCAGTAGGAAAGTTTCATGCCACTTAGTTATAACTGTAACCAATGCTAGGAAGAAGTCTGAGCACGGGACACATCCTGGCAAGGTGTGGGGAAGAGTCTGCCTCTCCCTGACTCAAGTACTTTGAACCATAATGTTATTAATATCATAACAGTTATTCATAGGGTCACTTTCTTTTCTTTTCTTTTCTTTTTTTCTTTTTGCTTTTTCGAGACAGGGTTTCTCTGTGTAGCTTTGCGCCTTTCCTGGATCTCACTCTGTAGCCCAGGTTGGCCTCGAACTCACAGAGATCCGCCTGGCTCTGCCTCCCGAGTGCTGGGATTAAAGGCGTGCGCCACCACCGCCCGGCATAGGGTCACTTTCTAAGGTTTCACCTAGCCATGGACAACCAGGATCCAAAAAAAAAATTTTTTTTATTTTTTTGTTTTTCTGATACAGGGTATGTCTATGTAGCTTGGGAGCCTGTCCTGGAATTCGCTCAGGCTGGCCTTGAACTCACAGAGGTCCTCCTGCCTCCACCTCCCAGAGTGCTAGGATTAAAGGCGTGTGCCCCCAACGCCGGCAGGATCCAAAAATATTTAATGGAATATTCCAGAAATAGTGAGTTTTCAGCAGGGTATGGTGGTGCACACCTTTAGTCTCAGCACTCAGGAGGCAGAGGCAGGAGGATCTCTGTGAGTTTGAAGCCAGCCTGGTCTACAGAGCGAGATCCAGGACAGTTCAGTTACACAGAGAAACCCTGTCTCAAAAAAAAGAAAGAAAGAAAGAAGGAAGGAAGGAAGGAAGGAAGGAAGGAAGGAAGGAAGGAAGGAAGGAAGGAAGGAAAGCAAGAAAGAAAGAAAAGAAAGAAAAAGAAAAAAAAGAAATAATGAGTTTCCAAGTTTTCAACTGCGTGCTGTTGTAAGCAGTATGATGAAATATCTCGCCTCCCACCATGTCCAGTCTGGGATATGAATCATCTGGTTGTCTTCTTCAAGCTGTCTACACCCTCTGCCCAGTCACTGTGTAGCCATCTTGGTCATGGGTCAAGGGGTGGCCTTATGGCAGGGTCTACGTTCTAGTGAACCTCCTGTTAATAGTGGCTTTGAGGCAGGAGGGTCTTGCTGTCGGCTTGGTATGCCAAAGAGAGTCTATCTATAAGGGATTTCTCCTAAAATGAAGAAGGCCAGGGCTGGAGAGATGGCTAGCAGTTAAGAGCACTTACTGCTCTTCTGATATAACAGGGTGTCTTAGGGTTTCTGTGGCTGGGATGAAAGATTGTGAGCAAAAGCAGTTTGGGGAAGAAAGGGTTTATTCTGCAGTCCATCATCAAACACAATTAGGGAAGTGTTGTGTGAAACAACCTTTCCTGGAGAGAGGAAACACATGGCTACTCACTCCAGATAGGGATCCCATGACAGACCAACGTACAGACACCACCAAAGTCCAGCTTGGTGAACCATGAGTTTTATTGGGGTTACTTACAGGAATATGGGTGAGGGGTTACTTATAGGAGCAGAAGTGACTGAAAGACAGCTGCGTCACCACAGCCCCCTCCAGCACGGGTGACAGCTCACAAAGCTGGGAACCTGGAGCCCCTGCAGGGAGCACAACACATAGAACAGTGTCCTTTCCAGGTGCCTCAGTTGGCCTAAACGGCTTCCACACAGCTCAGCTGATCTGCTCTCCAAGTCCCCTTTGCAGCTCTGTTCATTAATCTCAGAGGGACTCTCAGCTTTTATTGTTTACTCGGGCAGGGAGGGGCCTAGTGAATCTGGTCAGTTTCAGGGACTTCCTGAAGCTCTTTGAGTTGTTTGCCTTCCTGCTTTAGGAGCTTCCCTGCAGGATGGAACCTGGAGGCAGGAGCTGATGCAGAGGCCATGGAGGAGTGCTCCTCACTGGCATGCTCCTCATGGTTTGCTCAGCCTGCTTTCTTATAGAACCCAGGACCGTCAGCCCGGGGATGGTACCACCTACAATGGCTGGACCCTCCCCCATCAGTCACAAATTAAGAAAAATGCCCTACAGGCTTGCCTTACAGAGCCAGTTTCTCAATAGAAGTTCCCTGCTCTCAGATGAACCTAGCTTGAGTCAAGTTGACATAAAACTTAGTCACCACACAGGCAATATGTTTAACCAGAAGGTTCCCTGAGTTGTACATAATCACAAGCCCTGTATGTACTTACTATATAGTCCCTAGAAATTCTGATTCAAGTAGCAGAATCCTTCACCTTTCAAATGTTGATACCTATTTCTTTTTTTTTTGTTGTTTTGTTTTGTTTTGTTTTGTTTTTCAAGACAGGGTTTCTCTGTGTAGCTTTGCGCCTTTCCTGGAACTCACTTGGGAGACCAGGCTGGCCTCAAACTCACAGAGATCCGCCTGCCTCTGCCTCCCGAGTGCTGGGATTAAAGGCGTGCGCCACCACCACCCGGCGATACCTATTTCTTCCTCTTGTCTAATGGCAGTGGCTAGTATCCCAAGCTCTGCCTCCTGAGATTATGACCCCATGTATAGATTCCCTGAAGCCTAAGTTTCCTAACGTGTAAAATAGGATAATAGAACCTACCTCTCCTTCCATCATAGGGAAGTAAGTGATCACACACTTTTTTTTTAAATTTTATTTTATTGTGTATACAGTGTTCTGCCTGCATTTATGCTTGCAGGCCAGAAGAGGGCACCAGATCTCATTGTGAGCCACCATGTGGTTGCTGGGAATTGAACTCAGGACCTCTGGAAGAACAGCCAGTGCTCTTAACCGCTGAGCCATCTCTCCAGCCACCCCCCTACTCTTTTCTGATACTGATTTTTATATACATACCTAAAATATGCTCCCCCCCACCCACACTTCCTTTTTTGGTTTCTTTGAGACAGGGTTTCTCCTCTGTGTAACAGCCTTGGCTGTCCAGAGACTCGATTTGTAGACTAGGCTGGCCTCGAACTTACAGAGACATGCCTGCCTCTGCCTCCTGCATGCTGGGAATAAAGGTGTACATCACCAATGCCTGGCTGCCCCCTTTTCTTTTTTTAAAGATTTATTTATTTTATGTGTATCGGTGTTTTGGCTGCCTGCCTAATGTGCAGGGTGTGTGCGGTGCCCTCAGAGGCCAGCAGAGTACATCAGATTCCCTGGAACTGGAGTGAATCAACCCCAGGGCCTCTGGAAGAACAGCAAGTGCTCACTCTTAACCACTGAGCCATCTCTCTAGCCCCTTTTTAATTTTTGAAGAATTATGTATATGTACATGTGTCTATATGTGAGTTTGCTCTCTTACAGCTAAGCCATCTTTCTAGCCCCTGGTTTTTCTTCTGTAGCACCGGGGAGGAAGCCTATGCTCTCTCTCTCTCTCTCTCTTTTTTTTTTGAGACAGGGTCTTACTGGTATTCGCTATGTAGACCTGGCTGGCCTTGAACTCACAGACATCTGCCTGCCTACTCAAGAGACTGTCCTGAGTACTGGGATAGAGACATGCATCACCATGTTTTGGTTTTTTGAGACAGGGTTTTTCTATGTAGCTCTGGCTGTCCTGGAACTTGCTCTGTAGACCAGGCTGGCCTCAAACGCAGAGATCCACCTGCCTCTGCCTTCTGTTGCTGGGATTAAAGGCGTGCGCCTCCACCGCCGCCTGGCTCATTTTTACATTTTTAAAATGATTTATTTATGCTTATTTTATGTGCACTGCTGTTTTGCCTGTATGTATGTCTGTATGAGGGTATTGGATCCCCTGAAACTGGAGTTACAGGCAGTTCTGAGCTGCCATGTAGGTGCTGGGAATTGAACCCAGGTCCTCTGGAGCAGCCAGTGCATACACACAGAAACATATACTCCTACCGGGTGGCGGTGGTGCACGCCTTTAGTCCCAGCACTCAGGAGGCAGAGCCAGGTGGATCTCTGTGAGTTCGAGGCCAGCCTGCTCTATGGAGGGAGATCCAGGACAGGAACCAAAACTACACGGAGAAACCCTGTCTTGAAAAACAAAACAAAACAAAATACATAAATAGAACCTGCCTCCTCCATTACATGTTACTTGTATGTATATCATCTCAGGGTGGACCAGTGGCATTGGAAAGCCGATCTGGGGATCCTTCCCCAGGGAAGATTTTTTGTGTGTGCCTAGCGTTCCTTAGTTTATTTATTTATTTTGGAGGCAGGGTATTTCTATGTAGCCCTGGCTGCCCTGGAACTTGCTATATAGACCAGTGTAGATGTAACCGACCGCCTTATTAAATAAGAAACACAGAGCCAATGTAAAGGTGAAAGCCCAAGAGGTCAGAGCTAGAAGCCTTACCCGCTTTCCGCCAGCTAGACTTCTCCCGCCAAGAGAGCTCTCCGAAAAGGGAGGTATTTCCTGTGTGGTTGATTTATAAAGAGTTCTGGTTCTTCCTTCTCATTGGTTATAAACCTAACTACGTGGCTGTCTCGTCACTGCCTCTCTGTCCAGACCTCCCACGTTTTCTATGGTTGGTATTGAGATCAAGGGCGTGTGTCTCCAATGCTGGCTGTATCCTTGAACACACACAGATCTACCTAGCTCTGCTTACCAAGTGCTGGGATTAAAGGCGTGCACCACCACCGCCCTGGCTTTCGCTATGGCTTGCTAATAGCTCTGACCCCTAGGCAACTTTATTTATTAACATACAAATAAAATCACATTTCAGTACAAATAGAATATCACTATAGACCAGGGCTGGCTTTGAGCTGAGATTCCCTTCTCTCTGCCTCACCTTACTCCTACAGTTTAATCATAGCCTCTACCACTGAACTGTATTTGAGACAGAACCTCACTAAAAGTTGCCCAGGCTGGCCTTGAACTACCGATCCTCCTTCTTCCATTCCCTAAGTGCTGAGATTACAGCCGTGTGTCACTACCACTACACCCAGCTTGAGGTCCCGTTCTTCTTCAAGGGGAACACAGTGGGGCTCTCAAGCTGGCAAGTAACATGGCCATATTCGCAGTGAGTTCTGCTGCCTGCTTTCTGGGGGAAGCTGGGTGTATTTCTCCCTTTTCTGTATATTGTGGTCTAAATGAAGCCTCAAGAAGGCAGAAACCACTGGTTTCTTTCAGCCTCTCCTTTGGGAATTCTTCAAGCCAATTTCACTGGCATTTAGGCCAAATAAGGCAAAAGTAAAATGTCTGTGGCCAGGAGGCTGCAGATTCACAGCAGATAAGCCCACTAAACTGGAGGAAGGAATTGGGGGGACAGGTGACGTTTCGAAAGTACGTCAGGCTAAGGATTTTTATCTTTGTCTTGAGAATAGTGAGGAGCCAGGGAAGGGCTCTGTGCCCCGTGTGAGCGGACCAGGGCCAGCAGAGAGGGGGGTGCACTCACCTGTGTGGCTTGGGTGGTCATCAGTCTTTTGTCTTTTTGAGACAGGGTATGTCTGTGGAGCCCTGATTGTCCTCAACTCTCTCTGTAGACCAGGCTGGCCTCGAACTCACAGAGATCCACCTGGCTCTGCCTCCTGAGTGCTGGGATTAAAGGTGTGGGGGGGGGGGCCCACCACCACCACCCTGCATGGGTGGTTATCAGTCTTAACAGCTCTTATGTGTTCTTCTTTGCAAAGAGTTGTCTTAAAATTATAGGTGATAGTGAAAAGCCATTTACCCCCTTTACCATAAAATCCCTAAAAACAGAAAGTGGAGGCCGCCGTCTGGCTGGAGTCAGGACACCAGCTGCTCACTTTACCCACTTTGACCTGTTCTTAAATCTCCCAGAACCTCACATGTCTCATCTGTAAAACAGGAGTATTAATCAGGTTGACTGTGGAACTGATATAACTGTGAAATAAGCCAAAGATGGAAACATCTAGAACAATGCTGTCTCATTAGAAGGCCCGAACAAAAGGTTTTGTTTTTGTTTTTGAACTTTATTTATTTTGGTTTTTCGAAACCGAGTTTCCCTGTGTTATAGCTCCGGCTGTCCTGGAACTCGATTTGTAGACTAGGCTGGCCTCAAATTCAAAGAGATCTGCCTGTCTCTGCCTCCCAAGTGCTGGGACTCGAGGCGTGTGCCACCACAACTACCTGGCACAAGTTTACTTTTAATTACATTTACTGATTTGGTTGTTTACTGGTGCTCATGCCACAGCACATGTGTGGCAGGTCAGACAGTAATTTCTCTTCTTCCACCATGTGGGTTCCAGGGATCAAGCTCAGGTTGTTATGTTAGGCTTGGGGCAAGCGCCTTTACCCACTGTAACATCGCACAGGCCTCCTCCGAATGGATTGAGCCCACAGTCTGCAAGCATGGCTTTCACCTTGTTCTCTCTTCCTTTTTCCCTCTACCCAGGTTCTCTTTCCGGTCAGGGAAGCATACCTAGAGTGAAGGCCATGGCTACGGTGACCCTCTGACTCAGAAGACAATTGCCAAGGTGTCTCCTGGAACCATCGTTCTGTGCCATGTTTCTGCTCTGGGCTTGCTCACTGGTTTCCCCCAGAGTAGTCAAAGGAAGATGTTCTCACGACTCATCTGCTCCCTAGGGACAGAACTGGACAGCCACCACGCTTTGGCCATGACAGGTGAGGCAACTCCAAGAACTCCAGAGAGCAAAGGAACATAGAACATGGCCACATCCTGCCTCCACACATGGAGAGAGGCCTCTGGCCTATATAGCCTGGTCCAGCCTCAGTGATAATCCGGTCATTGACATGTAGCAGAGAGATGAAAAAGTGGGAAAATATGGACTTGACTTCACTGATATTTGGTGAATACTGTTTTTTCTCATACAACTTTATATGACTTTTGTATTAAAGTAAAATGACCTTTATACTTTCTACTACTATAGAGCAGAGTGGTCTATTTAAGATGGGGCATATGCCTGAGGGCATACAGCTCATGTGTATTTCATGGAACCCAAGTGAGGTGTCAGCCAGGGAGGCCAAGTCTCTACAGACTGAAGGAAATACCAAAGATCTGACTCAAAGGGGACTCAAGGCTTCTGAGCTCAAGAGTGTGCAAAAGTACTTCTCATTTTATTACCAAAGCAAGCAAAACATTAGGTGTCAGATCCCTTGGAACTGGAGTTACAGGCAGCTGTGAGCTGTCATGTGGGTGCTGGGGATTGAACCCGGGTGCTCAGGCAGAGCAGTCCTCAGTGGTTCTGGACGTCCACCTTGTTGAGATGGGGTCTCCCTCCTTTCTATTTTGCCATGTACTCCAGGATTGCTGGCTTGAAGCTTCTGGGGAATTCTTCAGTCTCTGCCTCCATCTCTCTATCAGAGCACTGCCTTACGTAGCCCTGGCTGGCTTGGAACTCACAGATCCATCTGCCACTGCCTCCTGAGCACCGGGATCAAAGGCGTGTGCTGATCTACCCAGCTTTCGGTGTGGGTCTGAGACTGAACCTGAGTCATCAGACTTACAGCAGCTACTGCTGTAAGAGCCCTAGCTGGTCTGGAACTATGTAGAGCATGCTGGACTTGAAGTCACGGAAACCTCCGAGTGCTTTTACAGAGAGCCATCTACATCCAGCTTAAAATATCATTCACTAGCTATCAGCTTCCAGCACTTGGAAATTCTGGAACTATTTTTACTTTTAAGGGTATCTGCACTGATTATCATGTGCTAAGCACTAGTCCAAGAGCTTTTTGAGTATCAATGCATCAAATCAGCCCTTATTACTACTACTACTGCATCAGTGTTGGGCAGGAAGAATCTGACATGGGACCACTAGGTCACAGAATCCTCTACAAGGGATGATGTGACAATGCCCAACGGATGAGTCTTGGGAACACCCTTTGAGGGCAATGGGCAGGCTGTTCCTGTTTGACAGACATGACCTCTAAACCGTCTAGTCCCAACAGGTCACAAATACTGAAATAACAAAGTCGGTTGTCATGACATGTGACTCAGACAGATGTAGCTCTCAGAGGTACCGGGTGATGCTAAAAAATCTAAGGAGTTAAATCTACAGCCGGTGGCTGACACCTTTAATCCTAGCATCCTTGGAGGCAGAAGCAGGTAGATCTTGAGTTCCAGATGGCCAGGAATATTACACAGAGGAACCCTGTCTGGGCAAAGTCAAATCTACCGAATTTGAAGTGACAGTGGAGCCGGCCGGTGTGGAGATGCACACCTGAGATTCCAGCACGGGGGAGATGGAGACATAAATATCAGCTCAAGGTCATACCTGGATACACAGCAGCTGCAGGGCAGCCTGGGACACG
Organism: Peromyscus attwateri; assembly: GCA_902168425.1. Taxonomy (NCBI): domain Eukaryota; kingdom Metazoa; phylum Chordata; class Mammalia; order Rodentia; family Cricetidae; genus Peromyscus; species Peromyscus attwateri. Next base: position 9,089 of record CABHPP010127973.1, read on the forward strand.
TCTCAAAATGAGACAATCATACTAGCTACCATTCAGGACATTGCTACATGCTAATCATTACCCAGAGGCTCCATATGCATCACTTAACGTTCCCAAGAGCCCTCTGGACTGCCCCCTTTATATAGGTCAATCAGGAACCAAATTCTATAAAGGCTGCTTGAATTCTGGCTCCTTCTGACAGACCTCAAAGTCTCAACAGGAAGTTAGATCCTACGGTCTTCTCTACTTGTACGCCACAGTATGTGTAAAGCTCAGAATATAATTTACGGGAATTGGTGCTCTCCTTCCATGTGTGTGTTCCAGGGATCGAACTCAGGTAGTCAGGCTTGGTGGCGAGAACCTTTCCAGGCAGAACCAGCCATCTCCCCCTCCTATTACAGTCTACCTCCACCTCATAAAAAATGAACAACACATAGGTGGCCTTGCCTGGCAATAAATATTTTAATTTTTTTGCTTTATTTTTATGATGACAAATAATTTTCAAGTTTATTTCCTTTTTTTTCTTTGCTATTTAAATACAAAGCTAAGCCACAAACAGGTACAACCAAGACATTTTCTCTCACAGTTACACCCTCCTTCGGATCCTCCTCCAAGTCTGACCACTGACCGGGCTAGCAAGGGGTGTGGGGAAGACTTTCTTAGGTAGCACCATCCTGAGGCTGGGGGAAAGGGGGAGGTGTTGGGGACAAGGGTAGGTTCTCATACCTGGCTCCTGAGCCCCAGCCCCTGGACTGAAGGTGAATTGTGAGAATTAGTCCTTCCCGGGAAGGGAGAAGGAAGCCATCTACTTCTGCTATCACAGGTAAGAACTTAAACTATCATCCTGGAACTCTGGCTGCCAGGCACCCTAGAGCCAACACATCTGATGCCTGATGCTGGCAGGAGTCCTGGGCTGGCACCATTCTCACAGGATATAGGGGTTCTGCCTTGACAGCAGGTAGAGAACTTTCCACACAGCAGAATCGGGGTTGCGGGTGGGGGATGTATGGGCTTAGTAATTTCTGGTCCCACTACAAAACCTTACTTTTGATTAGAATAGAGTACCATCTCCAATCTTCTCTACACAAACCAGCCAGCCAAGCCAAAAAGATAAAAATAAAGGAACCCCAGAAGAAAAGAAAAACGCAGTCATTTCACTCCCTTCAAAACCTATATACATATAAGTTGTTTTCTGTGGTTTTTTTTTCCATTTTTTTCTTTTTTTGATTTTTTTTTAAATGTTTTGGTTTTTTATTTTTATTTTTTTTTAAAATAAATTCAGTGTTCACATTTCTATAAAGAATTAATGCAGTTTCAAGGAGACCTGCCCCGCTGGGGCAGGAGAACAGTGCTTTTCCCGGCCTGCCTCTAGTCTGACTGCCCACCCTGATGCTTCAAGGTGCCTGGAAAAGCCGAAAGCCTGTGGAAGAGGTCTGTTCCCGGCTGGGCCTCCGAGCCCCGGGCTCAGTAAGCTTTGGAGAAAGCAGAGGGGAAGACTAGCTTACTGCGAAACGTTTGTTAAAAAATATTCATACACGTCAATGTGTACGCCTGTCAAGACGCTGAGGAGAACAAGAGCTTGGAGACATCCTGTCCAGGCTGTGCGTGGGGGATGGCAGCACCCTCACACCCGCCTGTCCTTGGACGTGGGGTGCGGGGGAGTCCTGGCTTTCATCTTGGGCAGAGCCCAGCTTCCTAGTTCACGTTCGACTCCATTCTCTAAAACCTGTGCCGAGTCTTAGACTGCGCGGGCGGGAAGCACAAACGTTCAACTTGTATGCAAAAAGGTACAAAAACAACTAGAATATAAAAGTTTTGGTAATATAAGGCCATCTGTTCAAGTCCACCTTGGAAACCTGTAACAGATATTTAAATACTACATGAAAAGGCATCTTTAATATACTTTTTAAAAACATTTGAAGTAATTTAGCTAAGAGTAAGTGTGTGTAAAAAAAAAAAAAAAAATCATTTCCCTTTGAGGGCACTTTGTCCTTTGAAGGAGGCAGGGTGGCAGGGAGGCAGGGAGGCCGCATGGTTAATGCTTCAGCCAAGGGTAGGCCTCGATGGAGGCCTTGCTGCGGTCCCCATAGTCGTACAGGAGCTCCTCCCCAGCTGCAATGTCTCGGGAGGCGATGAGGATGAGGTGAGGCACACCATCGATGTCGTGCAGTTTGGTCTGGCAATTCCCACACTTACTGTGATTGATCAGCCTCCCCAGGCGGTTCGTTTCGCGAGTGGCATCCACGCTGGTGTGGTGGGAGAGCGAAAGGGGTTACGCTGATAAAGAGCCTTTTAACCTGCCTGGGACCCTGCGCCATGGGGCTCTGGTGGAATGTCGACTGGCAGCCTCATTTGGAGGAAGACAGTTTAATTCCAAAGGCTACTTGGGAGAGCCCAGAGACTCCTGCATGGAGAACTCTCTACGGAGCTGAAGTAAGTTAACTGCAGTGCTTCAAAATATATAAACAGATTAAAAACATCAGCTCCCCTAACCCTGGCCAGGAAGGAACAATGACATTCTGCAGAGCTGCTGAGGCAAATGCCCAGAGGGAGAGGCTCTGGGAGCTACTGAGCAGGTTTCTAGGGGATATGTCCCCTCCCGCCTGAGGCCAGCTCCAATCTCAAAAACTAACTGGGGAGGCGACAGGAGCCAATCTTACTGAACGTGGCGTGTCACACGGGCAATCCTAGTGCGCAAGAGGCCGCCGGGCAGGAGGACAGCTAAGTCTGAGGCCAGCCCGGGCTACATATTGAGACCCGATCTAATGATAACAAGGAAGGCAACTGATCAGAGGCTCGGGAGCGGTCCAGGGCGGCAGCTCCCTGCCTCTCCTCCACTCGGCACTCACAGTGTACTCACCAGTAGGTTTTGCTCAGATACTGAAAATAGTACATGTAGCAGCCTGTGGAGGGGTCTTGTGCATACAGAGCCTCCCTCTTCTTGGCGTCGGTGATCTCAATGAGGTCCCCATGGTATTCGACCACAAAGTCTCCCCGGGAGAACTGCTTGGTGGCAATCACGCCCCGGCCTTTTCCATCAATGAGATCAATCTGTCAGGAGGTGACAAGACAGCGTGAGTTCATAAATGTGAGGGGTCACACTAGGTATGGTGTCTTCCAGGGAGCGTGGACTTTTTTTTTTTTTTTAAACCAACTTTATTGGATGGGCCTCAATAAAAATAAAACCCACACCACACAGTGGTGGTGCACCCTTTAATCCCAGTACTCAAGAGGCAGGTGGATCTCTGTGAGTTTAAGACCATCCTGGTCTACAGAGCAAGCTCCACAACAGCCAGGTATACACAGAGAAACCCTGTCTCGAAAAACCAAAAATAAAATAAAATAAATAAAATAAAAAAACAAAACCCACTCACACTGTGTAATGGCTTAATGGACTTTTTTTCTTTTTTGTTTTTCTGTGTAGTTTTGGTGCCTGTCCTGGAACTTGCTCTGTAGACCAGGCTGGCTTCGAACTCACAGAGATCTGCCTGGCTCTGCCTCCTGAGTGCAGGGATTAATGGCGTGCTTCACCACCGCCTGGCTGCCTTAATGGCTTTCACTAAAAGTATCGGGCCTAGCTTCAGGTCATTCCCATCCCACTGTGCAAAAGAGCTCCTTTAAGTCCATTACAAAGTACATTTCATGTTAGGCTTCCCGCCGAAATATAAGTGGGCAAAACAGCATTTTGCAGATGAGAAAACTGAAGCTTGGAAAGGCAGAGTCATGGGTCCAAGACCACAAAGCTAGGAAATGGTGACAGTGGGGGCGGGTTAGGGGAAGAGTCAGGCCCAGTGTCCTGAAATCCTGGGACCCATCAAAAACCTCTGGTGTTTCTCTTCACACTTGTTACAATGGAGTCACAGAATGGATGGCTGATCAAGGGGCCCAGGACTAAGTCTGCGAGTCTAGGTTATAGGTGGAAAGGGAGGGTTCTGACCCTTGGCTCCTAGGTCAGATCGCTCTGCCACACCCGGTACTGGGGTAGAGAGGTACTCCCCCTCACCCAAACCCCACGTGTACAGAACACACCGAGAGTTTGAGTGTGGTCCTGTGATGTGGCACAGGCTTAGCATTCACAGTGCTGGTTCAGCCCCCAACACCAACAGAAAACAAGAAAGACCCACCATGAGAGAAGCAAGTGCCTTAGGCCTGGCCATGGGGAAACAGTTTAGAATAAACTTCATCTTCTTATCTTTTGTTTATTGTTTTCTTTAGGGCGTTGAGTGTTAAGGATTGAATGCAGGGCTTTGCCCATGCTAAACAGGCATTCTATCACTGAGCTACTACATTCCTACGCCTCTTTTTGTGTTGAAACCGACTCCATAGACAAGCCTTGATCTTATGATTTTTCTTTCTTTTTGGTTTTTCGAGACAGGGTTTTTGTGTAACAGCTCTGGCTGCCCTGGAACTTGCTCTGTAGATCAGGGTAGCCTTGAACTCACAGAGATCCGCCTGCTTCTGCCTCCCAAGTGCTGGGATTAAAGGCGTGCGCCACCACTGCCTGGCCTGATTTTGATTTTGAAACTATCCTTCCTACCTCAGCCTCCTAAGCAGCTGGGATGAAGCCTCTGCCACTTTCCCACTGCCACTTTTTTAGTTTACCCAGGGCCAGGTGTAGTGGTGCACGTCTTTAATCTCAGCACTTTGGAGGCAGAGGTGGCCTAGGTGCCGGGTCTACATAGTGAGTTCCAGGACAGCCAGAGCTACATAGTGTACGAGACCCTGTCTAAAACACAACAAACCAACCAGAAAAGTTCTTCCAGGGGCTGGAGGGACGGCTCAACAGTGGAAAGCACTTGTTGCTCTTGCAGAGGACCCAGCTCAGTTCCCAGCACCCACACCAACTGGGCAGCTGACAACCACCTGTAACTCTAGCTCCAAGAGATCTGACACCCTCTTCTGGCCTCTGTGGGCAACCCCACCCCATTCGCATAAAACAGGAAGATACACACATGTGCATATATAATAAAAAGAAATCCTTTGTAAAGATTACATTTGAAAATGGGGCTGAGAGATAATGCAGTGATTAAGAGCACTTATTCTTGTATAGAACCTGAGATCAATTCTCAGTATCCACATGGTGGGTCCTAACCATCTACCACGAACCTCCAGTTCCAAGGAATCCAATGCCTTCTTCTGACTTCTGTGTGCACCTTGCCAAATGCGGTGCATAGACATATATACAAATAAAATAAAACCCCCATTACACACACACACACACACACACACACTACCCGGATGATGCCTCTGCGTGTCCTTCCTGACACGTTTGCCTCACAAGAGCTTTTGTGTGTGGCTCTTTGACACCCTAAGGGGGTGTAACTGCCAGTGACCCTGTGTAGTCAGGGCAGCCTTGTGGCTGGTCTCAGCCACGTGCCAGCTAGGTGGCGAGGTCTCCAACACAGGGCTGCGGTGCTGTGGCCTCACCTTCATGCCTTCTTCCTTCCCGCTCTCAATCAGCTCATCAATTTTTTTCCTTTCTTCAGACTGGGTGGAGAGGAAATAAAGAACAGTGTTAGCATTAGCTTACCACGCTGAGGCCAACCTGTGACACCAGAGCCCTGAGCACACCTCTCCTCACCCATCTTTGGTGAGCAGTCCATCATCTAATTTTGCCGGGGACGGGAAGGACACTGCTCTGGCCCGCTACACTTTAAGCCTTTGTTTCTGAGACAGGGAATCATTGTGTCAGCCCAGGCTGGCCTTGATCCTCCGGCCCCAGCCTCCAGAGTGTGTGATTATAGGAGGGTATCACCATACCCAGCTAGTCTGGATCTTAAGTGTCTCCCAAAGGTCCTTGTGAGAAATGCGTGTCCTGTGTTGCTATGGGGAGGCGCTGAAATCATTAGGGGTGGGACCTAGTGGTGATCACTGGGATTGCGCCCTGTATGAGAAGGGGGAGCGTCTGCCTAGTCTCTCATTTTCAGCAATGAGGCAATGCTTTTGTCCCATGTGATCTTCCATGATGTGCAGCCTACCCAGTGCAACAGGGGTCAGCTCATGGACTGAAGCCTCTAAAACAGGAACAAAGGATAAAGCTTTATTACCTCAGGTACTTGTTACAGAGCCTTAAACATGCTGTTTGCCCCGCATAGTACTTTTAAAAAATGTTTAATCCATCAGGCTCTAAAAACCAGGACTCTAGAGCTGGCAAGACAGCTCAGTGGGCAGAGGCATTTGCTGCTAATCCCGACCACCTGGATTTGATCCCAAGACCCACACAGGAAGGAACCAACGTCAAGACGTCCTCTCCGACCACCACACCCAAACCACAGCACATGAATGCCCCAGCTTCAAGCAAGTGAGTAAATGGAAAATCTGGATTTTGACTTCATGTGAAATCCTCATCACCCAGGAACTGGGCACAGGGACCTATGCCCACAGTCCCAGCTGCTCAGGGGGCTGGGGCAGGACGTTCGCACATTTGAGGGCAACTTGGGTTACACAGTAAGTTCTGGGCCAGCACAGGGCAATCTGGTGATGCACATCTTTAATCCCGGCATTCCCTAGGAAGAGGCAGGCAGATCTCTGTGAGTTCAAGGCCAGCTAACAGCCAGTGCCACACAAAGAAACCATGTCTCAAAGTGAAAAAGAAAGGGGGCGGAGTTCACGTACAGTTTAATGCCCAGCACTACCAAGTAAACACATAAATGGATGAATCACCAGGGGCAGATTACAGGCTGCACCTGTGAGCAGGACACATCTGGCTCCACTGTCCCCCCAGCTGATTGACAGTTCCCTTGGAGGCCTCCGTTCATATCTCTGAGCTGCGTCTGTGCCGCCTAACCAGTAAACCAGGCAACTCCCACGGGGCAAGCCCTCCTGCTCCTCCCCCGCGGCACCCTGGATCCCACCGTGCCCTCTCATTACACAGGATGCCAGGGAACAAGAGAGAGAGCTACGGAGAGATACCAGATGCCCCAAGTCACTTTGGCTCACCAGCAGGGAGGCACCTTCTGGCAGATGGCATCTGTGGAAGCCTTGCTGCCTGCTGAACTCACACCCTTGCTAGACAGAGCCTGGGACTAAGACAGCCGGCCACTCAGTCCACACCCACACTCTGACAGGCCCCGAGGTATGTGATGGAGACGACGAGTGAATGAGACCGCCGGGTGGCAGCCACCTCCCTAGTCCCAAGGCTTCTACTCTAACTCTGGACTCCATTCCCTCCGCTTTATTTATTTATTTATTTATTTATGCATATGAGTGTACTGTCTGCATGTATCCTTGCATGCCAGAAGAGGGCGCCAGATCTCATTACAGATGGTTGTGAGCCACCATGTGGTTGCTGGGAATTGAACTCAGGACCTCTGGAAGAGCAGTCAGTGCTCTTAACCTCTGAGCCATCTCTCCAGCCCCCGACCTCCATTCTTTACCTAATATCAGAGGAGTCTTTTGAAAATATATTATCATTGTTGTTGTTGTTATTTTAAAGACAGGTTCTCTCTATGTAACTCTGGCTGCCCTGGAATTGGACATGTAGGCCAGGATGGACTCAGAGGTCTGATTGCCTTCATCTCCCAAGTCTAGGAATTAAAATTATGCACTACCACATTTGAACCTCTTGAAAATAGAAAATAAGTCCCATCATTCCGATGTGTTCAGCTAACAGTAAGCATCAATGCTGCTTCCCTGGGAGGGACGAATTTACAGAAGGACTCAAGATGTTAATGATGCACAGGTCCCTGGGAAGCACCTGCATTACCTCTGTCATTTTTCTCTGGATCAAAAATTACTAAAAAGTTTATTGTTTTTACTCTGCGGTGAGGAACTCAAATCCCTCTGTAACAGACTCCCGGGTGATAAGAACACGGGAGCCCATGCCCACCCGGACGCTGCTTTCGTTTATACCTTCTCATCATCACCTTTTCCTGTTTTGAGACAGTCGAGTCTCTGCCTCCTGAGTGCTGGGATTTAAGGCTTGTGTCACCATGCCAGACTTTTTCTTAGGTAGGCACAAGATTATGTATCTTCTGTACAAGGTACAAGCCTCCCCACCTCCCCTCCCCCACCCCACCTCCCCTCCCCCACCCCCTCCCCACTCCTATACAGCCAGCTCTTCCAGAAAGCCAGGTCTCCAGCCTCCAGGCGCTGGAGCAGCTGTCCCTCCTGCCTGGAGTGACCCTTCCCCTCATCCATCTGCCTGCTGGTTTCCTCTTTTGCTCCAGAGCTGTCATGACACCTTTTCAGAGAAACCGCAGACTCCCGGGGACCAAGGAGCCCAAGGCCTTGGGCTCCGTCCGCACTCTACCAAGCTGCTCTGGCTCACTAAGCTCACATCCAAAGGCATGCAAGGTTAGTTTCCGTCTTCCTGGCAGTACCGCCGACTGCACCTGGGGTTTCAGGCACGGCGGCCAAGGACTCTAGTGCTGCTCTGTGGCACCAGCTGCCTAAGTCCATGGTTCATGAGTACAGGGGCTGAGATTATTCACCACAGAAAACCCTAGCGAGGACAGAGGTCGGCCGTTCTGGACGGACACACACCACGTGGCAGTTAATCAGTCCCATGTGTAGAGTAAGGACGACAGTTGGAAGAGGTATGGGATAACCCAGGTGGGCACCTGGGGATTTTCCTTCTGAGCCGAGGAGAAGTAGGCCAGGAGTTTGAGGCTTGCCAAAAGCCAGTCCTGGGTTTCTCAAGGATAATTTAGGCACAGCCAAGCAGGCCAGAAGGCAGGTGGAGTGGGGTTAGACAAGGCCCGAGTAAAGGTGGACAGGAAGGAGGGAGGGCACCTCACAGTCCTCAGGTGATAACAGAAGGGAGAAAGAAGCCAGGGCACTGCCAACAGTTATTATAGTCCTTGCTCTGGTGTAGTTACCACCCACCCATGGGCAGGCCAGCCGCCAGCCAGCCAGCCACGGGGCTGGGAGCACCTTAATGGCTTGCTCTGTGCTCAAACCCTATGGCTCAAATCCCTCCCTCCTGCTCTGAACTCTGGACCTGGCTTTGCCCTGCCAGCTTTTTCTTCAACTCCATGAAGTGCCCCAGAACTTGGCATTTTGATTTCACGCTTGGCCACTTGGTCACGTGTGGGATCTCTTGACCCACCGACTCAGTCCCCAGCCTAGCCTAGCTGGTCAGGAAGAAGGTGTCCCGTCCCGTCCCCCCACCCCCACCACCACCACAGGCCTAGCTGCTCCATCCAGCTTTCTCTGCAGTCAAGAGAACACGGACCCTGCCAGCAGCAGTCACATCCACATGGTCCTGGGCAGCTGGCACTTCACTGCCACAGCCAGCAGCAGGGGCACGGTGCTCTTTCAGCAGCGCCAAGACAAACAGCAAGGGGCACAGCGTGGCTCTCGCTTGTACCGGTTCCTTGTCTAGTGACAGGGCACACTTCCCCCGCCTGCGGCTTATCTGCTGCAGGAAGTAGGTGACCTGCAGTCACACATGTCCCTCCACAGCCTCTGTCCTCCAGGTACAAGAGCCTGGCTTTAGCACAGAGCCTCGGCGGCTCCCACCCAGCAGCCCCCAACCCCCCTGTGGGGCCTGCCATGGCTGCTGCCTGGCTGGGAGGAGCTCTGGGCTCTGTGGCCTGGCACCTCCTCCGCTCTGCAATGCTGTCTTTGAGTGACCCAGCACAGCCTCCCACTGCCGGCGGGCGTTCATAACAGCTCATTCTTGGCCAAAGGACACTGCCTTTCACAAGAAAGAAAGCCAAAGCTATTGGGGAAGCAGGGAGGGAGGGGGGAGCAGACCCTCCCAACCCCCTCTTTTGGGCTTGTTTTTTAAATGAAGCTGCATTGATGAAAAGAATAGAGGATGACAGAGCTCTGTAGCTCAGCCTGCCTAGCTGCTGTCTCCGATGCTGAGGGCAGCTCTGCAGCAGATGAAATGATGGAACACTCGGACCAGTCCCCTCTTCCCTGTGCGGAGGTGACCCGGAGCCTCCTGAGTCAAAAAGACCTGCACAGGAGTGGGAGCAAGGAGGCATCTGGCCATACCCTGGGGGTTCAGAACAGAGAGGCAATAACCACACCCCGCCGCACCAAATATTGACAGGCTGCCCTGCTGGGTACTGTGTACACATAGGTGTGGGGCCACACGGACTGGACACAAGCTGTGTGTGTGTGTGTGTGTGTGTGTGTGTGTGTGTGTGTGTGTGTGTGTGAGAGAGAGAGAGAGA
>CABHPP010127974.1:0-63728 GCA_902168425.1 Peromyscus attwateri
TTTTTTTTTTCTTCAAAAGACTGTGCTTAAAGAATTGTGGAACATTTCTGTATATCCAAAAAGTAATCTATGTAGATATTTTGCAATATAACATACTTGATTTTATATCTGTATATTATGTACGGTTTTTGCATAAGCCCATTTTAATACAGGAATTTAAACTAACACAGGCTCAGTGATTACTAGTACGCAATAAGTGAGCTAACATTCGTATTTTTCTTTGTGGGTTATATATTATAATTTGAAGACACATGAAAGGATCTTTCAATAGGCAGAGGGCAGTGGAGGTACAAGTGATGTGTCTTAGCTGTTTAAGTCTTTTCATATTAAATCTTTGCTTGTTAATTTTATGTGTATGTGCATGTGTGTGAAAGTATGTGGAGGCTGGAGTGCTGGTGCTTTCTTTCTACCAGGCATGTCCTAGGGATCAAACTCTGGCTTGACATCAAGGGTGTTTACCAACTGGGTCATCTTACTGGCCTTCTAGATCTGTATATCCACTGGAAGGATAAATATCATTTGCCCACAGCCATCAAATATTTACTAAGGCCAAAAGCCATTCTATATTATACATACACAGTCTCAATTAAGTTTTCAGCCATATTGGGCATATTCTATTTTTACTTTTGTAACACAGAAGACTTTGAAGCCTAAATAATCATTTTCAGGTCACATGGATTAACTGCAGACACAATAATTCAGGCAATGCATCTGTGAATAGTAAATAGAGATAGCACCACAAAGAATTAACATTTTAGGCTTTTGGAGGTGATGAGCCAGAAAGATGGCTCTGTGGGTAAAAGTAAAGTGCTTGCTACACCATCCCGAGTGTCTGAGTTTAATCCCAGAGACCACTGTGGAAGTAGAGTACCGACTTCAAAAATTGTAGTCTGAACTCCATATTTGCCCCATGATATTCATGTACCTGAGGCTTCTCTGTTTCTCTGTCTCTCTGTCTCTGTCTCTCTCTCACACACACATAAATAATAAATAAAATGTTATATAAAAGGATCATTCTTCTTATAGATTATCCCAAGAAGTCAGCCCAAAACAAACATAAAAAGAAAACAAACAAGCAACATTAAATGGACATGGCATCTTTGTTAAATAAAAATATATTGCATTGTTTAATAATATATGTAATTGAAAGAGAAGAGGTTTTGGATTTGAGAAGGAATGGGCATGGGAAGATTTGAAAAAAGGGAGGGAAGACGGGGACAGATATAAACACCATACTCATGTATGAAATTCTGAAAAAAAAGCCATTAGACTATTTGGGACCGACTTACAAGAAAATACAGTTATATAATTTACACTTGACAGTTTTCAGCCATAACATAGAAAGCTTGTGCAGAATGAGAGTTTCATAGTGTTTGTAACTCATTCAGGGAGCTATAAGCTCTGCTGTCATTCTGTTCTTTATAACATTAGTGATACTGGTGTCGTTGGGAGGCAATAAAACAGTAACGCATATCATAATGTTGTAGAAATAAAAAAATAGTTATAAACAGTTCTATGTGTTATAAAGGAAATAGGAGAGTGCAATGGTAGTGTTTTATAAGGTCAACTAATCCTTCCAGGGGATGTCACTAGAGTTGCAATCTGATGCATGGATAAGGTGTTACCTGGACCAGGAATGGAGCTGTGCTAGCCTCTGCCATGGGTGTGTAAGCAACTGACTGAGGCGGTTCAGGCAAGCCAGGGTGCCATGAAGAAATGAAGAAAATGAATTTGTAATGGGTAGTTGTGATAAGAAGAGGTTTCCTTCCACCAATACTTTCTGGCCCTGAATTTAGCTATGATCTTTTTATTTTAATTTTTATTTATGTGTATATGTTTTTGTATGTGTATGTGTATGTGGCTACTTGTTTGTATATGTAACATATGAATCACATGTATGCATGCTAGTGTCCTCAGAGGATAGAAGAGGATTTTGGATCTTCTGGAACTGGAGTGACAAGTAGTTGTTTCACATGTATGTTCTGGGAACCAAACCTGAATCTGGCTCTTCTGCAAGAACAGCATGTGCCCTACCTGTTAAGCTTTCTCTCCAATCCTTAGTAAGAGTCTTAGATACAATGGGATGTAATTGCATGGTTGGAAGATGTATAACATAATAGCTGTGTTCCAATTCTGTGAGAAGTTATTCTGGCTGCTATGCAGGATGAGTTAAAGGGTAGTGGTACATAGGAGTCACAAGACCAAATGGTGGGCTACAAAAAAGTTTATAAGAAAGACCTCATGAATCAGGCTTAGGGTGTGATATTGAGGATAAAGAAGGTTCAGTGTAAAAGGATGTGGATTCTGAGATAGGTAAATAAAGGGAGACACGAGTCAGAGTATCTAGCATTATTAGTAGGTTATATGAAGAGCATTATTATAAGTAAAACTCAAGAGGCATACATTCATGATGAAAGAATAAAAGTGAATTTTAGACATCGTGAGTTTGAGGAAAATATATTAAATATTTAAGGACAACAGGAACAAAGCATTTTTGGATGGAGGACATCAGGAGAACAAGGTACTCTAAATTAACTGAGCAAAGTTCTTGTGAGCTCAGGAAACTGAAGCAGCAAGCACAGGGCCTGCAGGGGTCTTCATCAAGTCCTCTGTGTGTATATGGTGGCTTTCAGTTTAGTGTTTTTAGGGGACTCCTGAGTGTCTGAATGAGTCGATCTCTGATTGTTATGATTTCTCTTGGGCTTCTTTCCTTCTGTTGGTTTGCCTTGTACAGTACAATTTTGATATGATGGTCTTTGTTTTATCTTATGCTTTATTTTGATACATTTTGTTGTTATGTCTTAGGAGCCTGTTCTTTTCCAGTGACAGGCAAAAAGGAAGTGGATCCAGATGGGAAGGGAGGTAGGGAGCAACTGGAAGAAGTAGACGGAGAGGAAACTGTAATAATATATTGTTTGAGGAAAAAAGTCTATTTTTAATAAAAGGGGAAAAGATATTAATCATTTCATTTTACTGAAGTAATCATCATAAGTACATATCTACTTACTATAGGAGTACATAATAAAATATCTTTAGTTCCAAAAATTTTCATTTTATTTGATGGTACAAAAGAATTTTCACTGTCTTTTTTACATATTTCTGCTTTGGAGTGCTTACAATATTGATGAAATGAAATGCAGATTCGCTATGTTAAATATGAAAATTTCAGAATTTCTTACTTTTATTGCTATGTTCCTGTTCATACTGTTAATTCTGAGAAGAAACTCTCCATACTTTCAGAGAATGGATATCAATATGGTCTGAATTTGTTCATGACTTATTTTAAAGTCCTATTTGTCTGAAAAAAATTAAATTTAGAGGATAAATCTGTGCTTCATGTGAAACTTGAAAATGTCTTTCTGGTTACTTTATAGAGCTGTAGAAATGAATCTGATGTGTATTTTAAGTAGAAATATTGGAAAACTGTGGCCAAGATTTTGAATGAGAAGTCAAGGTGAGGGTGAAGCTGGATGAATGACTCAGCAGGGAGGACTGCTACCCTTGCAGTACTTGTAACTACTTGAGTTACAGAGGATATGAGGCACTTTATGGGTGCTGGGATCTCAAGCCAGGTTATGCTTAAAAGCAAGTGCTCCTAACTGCAGCATAATCTCTCCAGCCATGTTCATTTATTTTAATTTTGTTAATTTCAATATTCAATAGAAAATAGACATTACAATCTGCATACCAAAGCTGAAATGAAAGAAAAAATGCTAAGATTTGCTTCAAACCTCTTCTTTTGTTAAAAAGTTAATCCTTTTAAGTCTGTACTCAACTTCATATTTTTCCTACTTGATCCCCAAAAACGTCTGTACCTATCATACATTTCAATATAAGTTTTATACTTTAATTTAGAAATTTATATAATATTGTACATAAGTAGATTTTATATGCTTTGGTGTTTAAAGAAAACACTATCTCATTTTCATACCTTGACACATTGTTTTAAATGTTTGTGTCTTTGACATTCATCTTTATACACACAGTTTTCACATAGTCTTGCACTGTTAGAAGAAACTAAAATATAATTATCCTGTTCCTCATAGACCAGGATTTAAAGTCTCATGTTTCTATATATTGTAGCTGGAGTTTTCTCCAGTCCTGCCTGGGCCCGCAGCCGCTCAGACCCAAATAAAGACACAGAGGCTTATATTAATTAAAACTGTATGGCCTAATGGCTCAGGCTTCTTACTAGCTCTATCTTACATCTTAAATTAACTCATTTCATTTCCATAAATCTATACTTTGTCACGTGGCTCGTGGCTTACCAGTACCTTTACATCTTGCTTCTCCTGGCAGCAGCTGGCAGCATCTCCTGACTCAGCCTTCCTGTTCCCAGAATTCTCCTCTCTGCTTGTCCCACCTATATTATACTTCCTGCTTGGCTTCTGGCCAATCAGCATTTTATTTATTAACCAATCAGAGCAACACATTCACAGCATACAGAGTGATATCCACAGAAATACAGCCTCTTGAAACAGGACATTATTGAGGACAGAAACTTCAATGTAGATTTGATTGGTTTTAGTTTACATGCTTTGCTTGATAAATTTAAATTAGTTAATTCTGTCATGTAATTACAGATTTTGCATTTCCTAATATACATGAATGCTTTTTATATATGTTCTCAAACAATACTGTTCCTCAGATGTTTCTTTTTTTTTCTTTTGTTGAGATGGTATCTTACTAGAGATTGGCCTTGAATTCATAGAAATCCTCTTTCATCTGTCTTGTGAGTATTGGAATTAAAGTTGTGGATTACCTGCCAGTCCCTAGATACTGCTCATTTTGATCCATGTGGTCATAAATAAAGCTGACTGAAAGAGAGCAAATCAAAATCAGCTATTGGATTTTGTTTGCTTGTGATTATTAGTAGAGTTAAGTATACATTGATTTAACCTCTGCCTCCATGGGTTTTAGAATGAGCAGAGGGACTAAGTTAACTTCTCAGCTACAGATGATCTGAAGTTTGCACATGAGGAGATCATAGGTACAGGAGTCAATAAAGATACTTTGTCATCCTCTTTAGATTTTTTTTACTGTTTTGATATATAGAAAATTTTTTAGGAATAAAGAGTGTATTAATTGGTAAAATAATTATACACACATTGCCCATATCACAATGTAATACTCATTACTCTTAGTAGTTGGTATACATTAACACATCCATTTATAATATCATTACTTAAAGGTTTCTATTATCATTAATGACATTTTATGAGTGGGGAACCAAGATACTAAACTTTAAATATGACTCCTGATCCAATTTTGAACCACAGGCCAACTCAGAATTCGTGGGTCTCATCTTTTTGTTTTTACTTCTTTTTCTCTAGAAACATGGAATGGAGGCTTATATAGCAAGCAGTGTGAAAGAGGTAGGCTACTATTAGAATATGGAAAGAGACATGCTACATGTTTAAACAAACACCTGGAACATGAGGGATTTTGAATTGTGCTCAACCACATAAAACAACCAACACAACCCCACCAAGGTCTCACCAAATGAATGAAAGGGGGCTTTTATGAGCTTCAATGGTGACCCAGCTAAGTTCTATTATCACTTGACACTTCCCTACTATGAAATGAATAAAGCAATGCATCACAAAAAACTATAGTGAGCAATGATGTCAGCATTGATGATGGTAAGGTCATTTCATTTCATATCACATAATGGAGAATTTTGAATTGAGCAGGAGGTTGTACAGTTGAGCAATGTCATGGGCTAGAGGACAATAACCTCCTGGAAATCTGTGATGATATTGTGTTTTCTCCTTCTCTATCTCAACAAAGATCTTCTGCTAAATGTCAATATCTCTTGCCATATAAATTTAGAACTCAAATTAGTCTTTCTGTGCATACTTATAATCTTTTTCTATCAATTAGAAACTATGTGGTAATTTTCTAAAATTTTTGAAGAAGAGAAAATCACATAAAAATGTTGGTGGTAAATGAAAATCCTGATTACAATTTTTGCTTTTTGTATTATCTTAAAAACACTTTAAAGCATCATTCCATTTAAGAATACAGAGAAATCAAACTGAAATTCAGTTGGAATTCTCCTCCCTGCTTCCTATCCCCCATAATGCTGAAAGGGGCTCTGAAGCTGCTGGAAAGAATTGTCATCAACACACTTAGTCAAATGAAGACTCTATGGACAGTCCAGGCAAGATAAACCCAAGGTGTAATTGAGGTAAGCTTGTTAGGGTAATCTACTGTTTTCTGACTGGATTTGACACCCATTCACAAGAAGGAATTTATGTCTGTTCCTGTATCTCAGTCAGGTTGAAGATGCCATAGGTACTGGTGACACCTTTCATTTTAGACATTATGTGCTTCTCAAATTACCCTCCACATATTTACTTTTAGGACTGCAGATTAGTGATGCTGCCATCTTTGGTCAGAGAAGATTTGTGTCTGCTTTGGGCACTGGTAACTGAGGGAGCTCACAAACTTGTCAATTGGGTGAAATGAATGATAGTGAAATGCTCAGCCATAAACTATACTGTGCTGTCACTCCCCCAAAAAAGATATAGGGACACTGTGGAAGAAGGGGCAGAAGGAATGTAAGATCTTCTGGAATTTGGAATGATGTACACAGAACTCCCACTGCTGAGAATGACATAGCTGTCACTATCCACTATTGAGTTCATGATAGCTGTGATTACCTCCACAAGATCTGCACAAAATTGGACCTGCCAAAATGATCGACAAGTCAATAATGAATTTGATTGCTAGCTCGAATTTTGCAAATAATCCAGGAATCAGAGAAAAAAATCCTCTGCATTTAGTAATTGAGTAAATCATACTCAAATTCCACTTGCTAATCTTTTGCTAAACCTATAAATGACTCCTCCATTACTTCATAACCCTTGAATTTGCAAAGAAAAATTTCAAAGCTGTCTCTCTTGGGTTAATTTTGAAAAAGACTCATCTCCCTGTGTTACACTTCTGTTGCTGTAATACAACATCCTGAAAATGTATGTACACATGTCCAGGGCTGTTCACTTGGGGTTGTATGACTTGTGTGGGAACTCAGCTCTGGAAGAAACTGCTTCTCCCTCTCTCAGCAGCTATTGGTCATCTCTAATTCTTCATCTAGGCATGGGACCTTGTGGAATTTCCCATCCCCACACTGGCATGTCAACTTGTGGTGCCATCATTCTCATCTTATTCAGGTGATCATATTGTTGATAGTTCATGGGTGCACCTGCCTTGTCATATCTAGGCTGCACTAGCAGCAGGCTCCCTGACCATCTGGCTCTTTCTGTCTTTATTCTCTCTTCCACAATGTTGCCTAAGCCTTAGGAGAATAGGTTGCCTTGTAGATGTACCAAGAGGAATTGGGCAGTCTAGCGACACCTGTTCTCTTCATTCAGCCGGCCGTGGATCTCTATAAAAATCTCTATCTGCTGCAAATATAACAATAAGAATTAAAGAAGTCGTGAATAAGAGGGAGAAGTTTGAAGGGAGCAAGAAGCAATGCTGAGAGAGGCAGGCTCAGAACACCTGTTTGACATTCTCAAACACAAATAATACTACAAATGTTCTATAAAATAAACAAATAAAAAATAAGGGGAGGAATGAGTGTGTTTGCCATATGATCTAGGTTATAGTCCATCGTGGCAGTAAAGTCACAGGGCCTGGAGACTGAGCCACTGCTTACATCATACCCGCAGCCAGGAGGAGAGCAAACAAGTATGTACTGCCTGTTTGCTTGCTTAGACTCAGCCAGTCCCCCTCCAGGCCTATGTATCCTGGGATGCCTATGCTTGAGATGCTAGTTGATAGTCAAGATAATGCTCCATAGAAATGCTCAAGGGTCAGTGTGATACATGGAACACCTCAATAGAGACTTTGTTCTCAGATGATTCTGGATTTCTCCAATTTAACAGTTAAAACTAACCAACATGCTCACTTTCATTTTTCTGTAATTGATTATTTAGAAGTGCTTTCCCTCTTCCTTTTGTGACATAAATCAATCATTATGTTCAGTCGGATACTTTGTAGTACTATAATTATAACTATCAAAAGAAAAGGAACTAAACCTCATTCATGCATTTTGGTATTTAATTTCCTCCCATTCTAGTTAACTTTTAAATAATTATTCTTTATCTTAAAATTTCTACATTCCTAATTTGGATGATAACACATTCATCTCCTGTACCTATGATTCATTACATAAAAATAGAATATATACACCCACATGCATGAACATATACTTTTGTGGTGGATTCCTCTAAAAAAATGTCAACAATATGATTAGGGCTATGAATCACAGAGTGTGTATGGAGCCTTCAATTTTAACATAATATATTCTGTAGGTTGTCTTTGGGTACAAAACCACCCACAAGTCCTCATCCAAAATATATCAAAACAAGACAGAAACATGACAGAAAAATCAAGGTTAAAATGATAAAATGGAGATGTATGAGGATACAGGTGAAAGGATATACAGAGCCACTTCATATAGCTTTCACTGCCAAATTTTATTCCCATTCAAAATAAATCCTTCCATTATAGTAATAAAACATGCAATGATTAATTGCTAACTTAAGTTCAGCTTTATAGAATGATCTTGTGCCTGAAGGCAAATGAACTCCATGGACACAAAGCACAATGCATCCCTCTTTACTTATTTCCTGTACGGTGGATAGAGGTAGCTGGGTAGGTGGTGAGAAGGAATCAGTCTTTCCTGGATCATGGGTGGGAATCTCAGTTCTCTCTAATATTGATGAGATAGGACTAAATAGAGATAGGATATGAAATGGAAGAACCAGATTTTGGGAAGACTGATGAGATGCAATGTCCTCTGGATACAAAACACTCATGTCACTCATGAACTCACAGCAGCTGTGGTTACCTGAACAAAATAAAGGCAATCAACAATCCAACATGGATGGGGAAGAGGTTTGTGAGGTCCCACCCTTTATCTGAAAGCTATTGGCAGTGGATGGCTGCTGGGGAAATCAGAACTGATTTTTTTCCAGGATGTGGCTCCTGATAGGTTCACTGTGCTCCAGGCTATAGCCCCACACCCTTGCATATATGGACAACACTAATAGGACTCAGTGAGCTATGAAAAATACAGAGGCATGTTGTATAACTATATGATATTTTCAAAGCATAAAATATTGTTTAAAAATAAGAATAAATTATATTCTGATTAACAGAATATGTATATATTTGGCCTTATAAAGTGATGGAAAATTATTTTACAAGCCATAATGAGATTTTTTTTATAATCCTAACTGTAAGCAGATGGTTCTCTCCCACCCAGCAATTCCCAAATAACCACTCAGAGGCTTATATTAATTATATATGCTTGGCCGGTACATCAAGCTTATTACTAACAGGATCTTACACTTAAATTAACCCATAATTTTTATCTTAGCCATGTGACTTGGTAACTTTTCTCAGTACCGCATTCTTATCTTGCTTCCTCTGCATCTGGCTGGTGACTCCGCAGACTCTGCTCTTCTTCATCTCTAGTTTGATTGTACCACCTAACCTTATTCTCCCTGGCTATTGGCCAAAACAATTCTATTTATCAACCAATGAGAGAAACACATATTCAAAGCACACAAAAAGGCCATCACACAACACCTATCAATCAAGGTGCAGAGAGCATCAAAGTTGGACTTTTACTATCTCTAAGTCTAAATCCTGGGACTAGTATTGTCTACTATCTACCATCTATACATCATACATGTATCTATCTATAGCTTTTGTGTTTGTAGACACATATCTAATATTTATTATCTTTTTATCTATCATCTACATATGTCTATCATCTATCTACCTTTATTGATCTATCATCTCCATCTCTGTCGTCTATTTGTAAATGCCTGTGAATGTTAACTCATGTTAATGCCTTCATTTTCTCTTCATGAATCTTTCTAGAGTGAAAGGCCATGCATTTGTCCCCTTTTCATGCATTTCAAAATATATTCTGTACAATTGTCCTTCATTGTGTTTATTCATTGATAATCCTTTTGTATTTGTGGTTTCTTCACCCACCAAGTCCTTTAGTTTAATATGGCTGGACTCAAATAATTATCTTTGTCATTCATTGTGTTTCATTCAGGAAAATTCAGGTACTTCATTTTGAGGAAGGACCTAAATGTTTGTGTCCTGGGTCATGAAAATTTCAAGAGGAGACCATTCTCACAGCTTCAATCCCCAGCCTTCTTCTCAAACCTGTTCTATTAGATTACTGTTGTTCTAAGAGATCCACTTGCACAAAATTTTCCTGTCTTTACTAGGTGTGGAGAATCTACATCTGGTCAATGGTAGTATATTCCTCTGACTTCTAGGTCTACCTCAGGACAATGAACAGGTCATCAGAGACTTAAGGTGCCATGTGGAATAGGGTGAGGCTTATGTTGTAACTAGAACAAAGCTCAGTTTCTTTAATTTCTTTTTTAGCAATATTGCTGTTTCTCAAATGGAAAAATACCATTTGCGCATCTCTATTAATACAATAATAAAAGAAGTAACTAAGACAATCAAGTGGTCTCAGTCATACAAATTAAAAGTAAATTTTCAACCCTGTCTTAAACTAGCTTTTATATAACAAAAACTCTGAAAGAAGTGATGTCATCAGAAGGAATTAGGGTAAGGTATCTGATAATATACAAATGCAGTTATTATTTTCTGAGTTTTTCCCAAAATTAATCCTAATTATGCATTCAAATAATGATGAAGGGGATTCTCAGGTGTTTTGAGACGTGTCAAACATGGGATGTGTGTTCCATATGGACCTAAAACATCTTT
Organism: Peromyscus attwateri; assembly: GCA_902168425.1. Lineage (NCBI taxonomy): Eukaryota > Metazoa > Chordata > Mammalia > Rodentia > Cricetidae > Peromyscus > Peromyscus attwateri. The sequence goes on from CABHPP010127974.1 coordinate 10,774, forward strand.
CTAGTTTTCTGATAGATTGGGAGTAACCAAGATGATACATTGTGATGGTTTGAATGATTTGAATGTTTGGTCACCTGGGAGGCTGTGGCACTATTTGAAATGCTTAGGAAGTATGGCCTTCTTGGAGGAAGTTTGTCAATGGGTGTGTGTTCTGAGGATTACAAAGCCCATGTCAAGACCAGATTTTCTCCTCTGCTTATGAACCAGGATGTAGTTCTCAGCTACTGATCCAGAGTCTTCCTCCATGCCACCATGCTATGATGACAAAGAATTAAAACTCTGAATTTGTAGGCAAGTCCCAATTAAATGCTCCCTTTACTTCCCTACCACAAAGGACTGGATCCAGTTGCTGTAATCCAAATGAATTTGAGATCTTAAGGCTTTTTTGTCAAGGTATCAAAGCAACAAGTAGAAGTCCATATAACTGATGTCCTCTGATCTCCGCATGAAGACAAGCATTAAAGCATGACTTGACATACATAACAAATATTTTCTTCAAAAAAGATCAAATCATAATTTATAATCATGACCTTCATGAAAAATATCTAAAAGACTAATATATTTTCTACTCAAGAAACTTTTCTAAATAACTGCATTAAATTTGGGTCTCAAAAGAAGAGTAGCTCTCATCCCAAATTTCTAAGAGGACTTAGGTCTAGCATAAAACATCCCTGACAAACAAGACATTTAGTTTGTGAGAAACCAGTGTGTATATGTTCTTAAATGTTGTGCTGGCTTCTGCTGCTACAGTTCTGCTAAACTGCTTTGTACATGTCCCATGATTTAGATGACCCTATCCCATGAAAGAGCTTGCTGTGAAATGTCTTTCTGTATGCTATGAATATGTCTTACTCTGACTGGTTGATAAATAAAGCTGTTTGGCCTATGGCAGTACAGCTTGGAGGCAGGTGGAAAATCCAGGGGAGATAATAAAAGGAGAAAGGAGAGGCAGGGGAAACCTCATCTCGCAGTCCAGGGAGCAGTATGTAATGGCACACGGGTAAAGCCACAGAACATGTGGTGACATGTAGATTAATAGAAATGGGTTAATTTAAGATATAAGAGCTAGCTAGCAAGAAAATTGAGCCATAGACCTTGGCCATGCAATTTGTAATTGATATAATAAACCTCTGTGTGATTACTTGGGTCTGAGCAGCTACAGGACTGTGCAGGACACAGGAAAATTTCCAGCTACAAGGACTCTCACTTGTTCTACAAAAGAAATTAAGAGTGTGGCCATGGTGTGCTTTTTCTTCATTACAAATACTTCATTGATTCGATTCTTTGGTTGTTTCTAATTTCCCTTCCAATTTGGAATAAACTTTGCATTAATCCACACTGTTAACTCTCTCTGAGGTCCTTCCACTGAACTACTTTCCCTACTTCAAAATTTCTTTTCTACTTAAGTAATGTTTCAATCTTTGCCTCTTTACCTAAGTTTCAATGGCTTTTCTTTGTGCTGCACCCATATGGAATAATCATCACACCCATTTCTTTGTTTGTTTGTTTGTTTGTTCAAGACAGGGTTTCTCTGTGTAGTTTTGGTGCCTGTCCTGGATCTCGCTCTGTAGACCAGGCTGGCCTTGAACTCACAGAGAACGGCCTGACTCTGCCTCCCAAATGCTGGGATTAAAGGCTTGCACCATCACCTCCTGGCTATACTTGTGTTTTCTTGCTTACACACTACAACCTCTGCTGGATTTCTCCCCATTGAAGTGCTTTTACTGGCTAGATCACTTGACCAGCACCTAGATTCTCCCACCTTACACAATGCCTACAGTGTGAACCAACAAGTCACGAAGTATACTCCTTGGTCCATACATCTCTACTTGAAAGTATTTATTGCAAAGAGTCATTGGTCTGGTTCAAAGCCCCTGGTCTCCACTACACACTTGATGCTGGGCCCCCAAGGACTCTTCCTGGACATCTATGCTGCTGCCCTCTGTTTTTGGAGATCCTGCAGCATTGGGTCTGTGGGCCAGGTCCCTTCATGTGCTCCTGCAGATCATAGATGTTGGGGCAGATCAAATCATCTGGGTCTGGGCAGCTGTAGGGTTGGTCCACTAGATGAGAAATGGGGACAGCTGTCCCATGCTCATGATTTCAGGGCTAGCTCACCCACACCTGCTCTAACAGGGTTGGCTTTGTTGTGCTGCTCTATCGAGGTATACAGCCTGCTCTCCCAATTGTTGCAGCTGGTGGGGGTCAGGGATGGCTCTCCTACTCTTTTATTATTATTATTATTATTATTGTTGTTGTTGTTGTTGTTGTTTTTGAGACTGGGTTTCTCTGTGTAGTTTTGGTGCCTGTCCTGGAGCTCGTGCTGTGAGTTTTCTTGACTGGGCTATAAAAATTTAAGTAGTCTTTCTAAAAGGTGCACTCCAGTATATTACCTTAATCCATTTCTCAATTTTAAGATATAAGAGCTGGCTAGCAAGAAAATTGAGCCATAGGCCATGGCCATGCAATTTGTAATTGATATAATAAACCTCTGTGTGATTGCTTGGGTCTGAGCTGGCCTCAAACTCACAGGTATCCACCTAGCTCTGCCTCCTGAGTGTTGGGATTAAAGGTGTGCACCACCACTGGCCAGCTCATCCCATTTCTTATTGCCAAACAAACCCACTGAACTTGACTTATATCAGCTGAACTCTATAGAGTATTTTTTTTCCTTTCTTTCCTGCATTGACCATTATTCCATAATCCAATGAAAGGCTTCTTGTCTTAATGATTACCATACAACCCTTGATACATAAAATGTAGTGGCTGGTATATTAATGAATGTGTTTTTGAGAGGTTGAAACAGATGGCAGTGCTTTATATTGACTTTTAATTTGACTATTTTTAAGTATAGTCATATCCTGGATTTTCTGTTATTGCATCAGTCCTAGCCCTATTAGGTTTTGATTTTCTTTATGAGTTCAACAAGAAAACAAATTGTACTGTTTTCAATGTGGTGATGAAATTAACAGACACGTCTATTGCAGGTTCAAAACAAGTTGGGCACCTATTTTTCCAAGCAAAACATTTTCATCCAACAGTGTCCCATACTTACTCCACACTATAGTCTTACACATTCATAAGGATCTGTTGTCTATGGTCAAAGAGTGGTTCCTGTATGTAGACTAGGCTCTCCCAAGTAAATATATTTCCTGATCAAAATGCTCACTACATCAATGCATTTTCCTATAGCCATCTCTAATGGCATATCCTTCCCAAATCTGTTCTGCCAATGTGATTTCTTTTTGTTCAGCTTTCTATGTCTTTGTCTTTCTATAGGTCCTGTTTCCTCTGTGCTATCTAGGACTATTATTGTACCAGTCTTCTGCCCTCATCCTATAAAATTCACTAAAGTCAGGATCAGTCCTTGAAATAGCACTACAATCTGTGTAAAACTTATCAGCCCTACTGAATATACAATTAACATTGTGAACTGAATAAAATTGAGAAATGGATTAAGGTAATATACTGGAGTGCACCTTTTAGAAAGACTATTAAAATTTTTATAACTCAGTCAAGAAAACTCTTCAGCTTATCCTATCAATGTGAGATTTATCACAGTAGCCCTAGCTCAAAATCTCTAGTGGGAGTGTCCTGTGGATACTGCTGCTGTCAGAGATTTTCATAATAAGCTATTCCTTTTTCTAGCAACACACCTATTTCCTTTTATTTAACATTGTATCCTGAGTTCCCTATTGTGGTTGTCCTACCAGGAATCTATCATGTAAACCACTTAATAGTTACATGTTTCTATCCCCTTTCTATATTTTTTTTTCATTCCCTTTGTATGTAGAATAAAGATAGAACCATACTGGCTCCTTTGGATACATGTTAGGAGTATATAGTCTTTCAACAAACTATGAAAGAGTGAAATACAATTTTCTAAAGGAAAGTAATTCCCAGAAAAGTTGTGGGACAACCTCAATTTTCTCCATTATAGTGGCTGAAGGAATCCCCTTGACTTAATGTTTTTTTTTTTTTTCTGCAATTGCTGTTTATTTTTCCTATAGCTGATGAAAACTTAACTTCTTTATCAAGCTTGGAGATGATCAATTCTTGATTACTTCAATGGAAACCCATGTCAGCAAAATCAAGAAAGATTTTCAGACAATACTACTTCCAAGAGCCAAAAATAGATGGTTCCCTATTCTCCTTGAAACAGAGAATTTGCATGAATGAAATGCATGCATGGCATCTCCCCATCACACTTCATGCTTTATTATGTAAATGATGAACAGAAACTAATATCTCTTCCTTGGTAGTTCATCTGCTACCTTGTTAAAAATCAATGCTTGATCCCTTTCTCTCAGTCCAAACTCCAACAGGCATTCCAAGGGAAACTATAGGCCACACTGCTGGGCAAAGAAGCAGGTAGGATATCTCCAGATCTTCACATCTCCTTCATCTCTTCCAAATTCAATCCCTGAGTTTGACCCCCAGGTCTGTAGCAGGCCATTTGCTGCAGATGCCCCTTCCACTTGGCCCCATCTCCAGCAGATCTCACAGATTTTTTCCTCCCTCCTTCTTTCCCCCAGCTCATCCCTTTATCCCAGCTCTCACATGAACTGGATGGCTGCATGTAGAAGAATGCAAGTACTTCCAGGTAATACTTATTACCTTGTGCAAGACTCACCTCCAAATGGATCAAAACACTCAACCTAAGACCAGTGAACTGAACCTGCTAGATGAGAAAGTGGGGGAAAGCCTTGAGCTCACTGTCACAAGAAAAGACATTGTGAACATAGCACCATGAGTACAGGCACTAAGATCCAAAATTAATAAATGGGACCTCATGAAACTGAAAAACTTCTGCACAGAAAATGACACCATCATCCTGACAAAGAGGTAGGCTACATAGAAATGGGCAACAATTTTTAACCAGCCACACATGCGATAGACAGAAGGCTAATATATAAAATATATAAAGAACTTAAAGCCTCTTTACTATGAAAACAAATAACCCAATTAAAAGTGGAGCACAGATTTAAACAGAGAATTCTCAATAGAGGAGACTCAAATGTCCTAGAAACACCTAAAGAAATGTTCAACATCTGGGAAATGCAAATCAAAATTACTTTGAGATTTTATCTTACACCCATCAGTGTGGCTTAGAACAATAAAGGGATTGACAGTTCATGCTGGCAAGAATGTGGATTAAGGAAAACACTCATCTGTTCTGGTGAGAGTGCAGACTTGTACAGTCACTATGGAAAGAGGTGTGGCAATTCTTCAAAAAGCTAGGAATAGATCTACCTCAAAATCCAGTTATACTACTTTTGGGTATATACTTGAAGGGTACACTCACTCAACCATGCTCATTCATACTCTATTGATAGTAGCCAGAAATTTGAAACAACCTGGATGTCCCTCAACAGATGAATGGGTAAATAAAATGTGATATGTTTACACAATGGAATACTACTAAGCTGTTAAGTGAAATGAAATAATGAAATTCAGAAATAAATTGATGGTCCTAGAAAAAAATCATCCTGAGGGAGGTAACTCAGACCCAGAAAGACAAATATGGGATGTATTCAATTATATATGGATATTAGCTGTTAAGTCAATGATAAGTAAGCCACAATTCATAGAATCACAGAGGACAGGCATAGAGTAGGGGTCTAGTATAAAAGGAGTTTTCTAGAAAAGAGAATTAGAATGTATAATTATTGATGGATGATAGGAAGCAGACTAGAGCAGCAGAATCAAGAAGAGAGGGGAAAGGGTGATCAGGAAAGGACTACAGTAAGAGAAAGCTAAAATTAAGAAAATTAAGGACCATGTATATATATAGTATGGAAACCTAACATAGCTCAAGTTTTCTAAAATATATACATATGTGAAGGCAATCTAAATGAATCACCAAATAATGGAGAACACAGAGCTCCAACTATGGAAATCTCTTGTCACCAAAAGAAGATTCCAGTACCTGGAATGGGTTACAACTAATTGAGTTATTGGCCAAAGGGGTCCCATGAGAGCTAACAAACAACCCAGGCTGTTTCGAGGCATATAAGTTGCTCTTCAAAAACTGATGTCAAGTCCCCAGTGCTGAAGATAACACCTACATTACTTATTGAACACAGAGAATTCAAGCTGGTACCTTATTAGAGCATTCACTCCTGTGGGATAGTATTGTTGGTACTAGAAGGTGCTCTGCATATTACAAAAGAAGAAACATAAATACTAACCAAGCTACAAACCTTTCAATCCATAATGGTGTCCTGCATACAAGATACTAATGCAACTGTGGCAAAAATCTTGTAGGAGAAAAAAAAAATATCTGATTTGACTTAAGACCCATTCCACCATATGGACACGTACCCGACATTGCTTTGGTGACCAAGAACCTGAGACTAGACAGCCCAAGGACCTTGAAGATAACCAAATGCTACTGTTCTACTAAAGTAATGTGGAAATAAATAAAATGACTTCTAATGACATATTGGTCTTCTCTTAGCCCAGCATCTTGCCAATCCATTATCAGGGAAGCTTCCTGTGCAATACATAGACCCACAGTCAGACATTACATAGAAAATGGGAGCTCTTTGAGCACTGAACCCCAAACTGGATGTCTCCATTCAATTCTTCCACTTAGGTGCACTTGAAGAAGAGGAGGAGTAAAGATTGTAATGGCAGAGGTAATGGAGGACACTAAGGACACTTGTCATTCATCTTCTAAAAACTGTAGAACCAGTTCACATGAATTAACAGAGGCTGTGGCAGTATGAATAGGTCCTTCTTGTGTCTATACCAGATGGGGTCCTATAGCTGAAAGGAGAAATGGACACATGGTTCCATCCCTAACCTAGAGGAGATCTCGAATTGATAAACCACTTGCAGATGACAACTTAGTTTACTCCAAGGGAGTCTCACTGGGGAAACAAACTATTCTTTTTTTTTTTTTTTGGTTTTTTTTTTTGGTTTTTTGAGACAGGGTTTCTCTGTGTAGCTTTGCGCCTTTCCTGGAGCTCACTTGGTAGCCCAGGCTGGCCTCGAACTCACAGAGATCCGCCTGGCTCTGCCTCCCGAGTGCTGGGATTAAAGGTGTGCGCCACCAACGCCCGGCTACAAACTATTCTTAAGGGTAGACTGCATGCCCAGAAGTTGATGGACAACAGAAAATGAACTCAATGGTATGTTTAGATGTTCCTTGTCTCATAATATCATGTCAAAGCTTTTTCTCTTTTTCTTAAAATTTTTTTCTCACTCTCTTTTTTATACTATAGGGCATTCATGTATATATTATGTCTTCCAGTTTTGTGTTTTTGTGAAATTCTTACATGTGCAAGTGATTGTGTCTCTACATCTGTATCTGTTTCTTGTGTTTTCTTTGACTTTTTATCCTTATGTTTGCTTATTTTTTCTTATTCTGATGTATTTGTATTTGGTTTATCCTTATTCTATTTTATTATTATCCATTAGATACCTGCTTGTTTTCTAATGAAAAACAAGGATGGATCTGGATGGGAGGGAAAGTGAGGAGGAACAGAAGGAGTATAGGGAGGAGAAATTGTAATGAGGATATAGTGTATGAAAAATATATTTTTAATAAAAGAAAATTCTGTACTCATAAACTATAGTGTGTAGCATAAAATTCTTGGTAGGCAATTTTGTTGTAATTATGATAATGATTTGAACAAAATACTCATCTAGAACCCTTATGAACCCATCACAAGACCTAAAAATTGGGGCTTAAAGGTTTCACAGAGTAGGCACTTTGAAAATAGAGATACGATTCTGTCTAATTCCAGGGTTAACTAGTATTATTCACTAAGAAACTATAACTGGAGCTTATCCATAGTCAAATTTTGTCAAATCACGCCTATTTACCATATTGTTACATTTGTCTATGATAGAAAATACAAAAGCCTACTAATATAACATTATAAAATATAAACATAATTACTTTGCAGGGCTGTAATCTCTGTTCTGATTTTATTTTCTGTGCTTTGTTGATTCCATGTGTCTTCTAATATACAAGTAGAATTTAATAATAACTTTGAAAGGCCTTGTATTCCACAGACGAGAAAGCTAAAGTGCCAGGAGCAAGTGTGGGTCAGCACCTGGCTCTGTCAATGAAGCCACATCAAAAGACAGGTGAGCCCATTTTCTAAGTTTATTTACTCTTCCAGTCTGCTTTCATATACTAACAGTGGTTCCAAGTAATTGTGAAAAGGAACATATGGACACAGACAGCAAATCCTGTAGCATTTATTTCATACTTCACTGAAATAAATAATTGTCTTGTTTCATGACATTGGTTGTCTTCCTATTCACCCCATGTAGATCTCTCAGAAATGAGTTAATGGACACATTTTTTAAAAGCTTAATCTTTCTTATGTAGAGATCCAGGATATTTCCTCAGACAAAATTGTTCCAAAGCCAGCTTAAACTCACAGGTGGAAAACTCCACCAACAGATGCAAGCTTCTGACTTCTGTTATATTTTAGTAAGCTATTTCAACAGTGATTTTTTATTTAGTTAAAAATATTATTACAATTCAGGCTTAAATAAGTTCTGTGTCTGTCTGTTATGATACTTTTAATTTTGGCCTTTCCTTTGAAGCCATTCTGAATAGAAGCAGATGGAATTCCAGAACTGGAGAAAATACATGAAGTTGCTTGTTTGGAAATGAAACAGAAAAAGAAAAAAAAAAGAACACAGGTATCTTAAAAAGAATAAACTGGAAGTTAATGTCTGGCATGGATGTCCCTCATACAGAACATTGTTGAACTATTATTGGTTGGTACAAAATTTGTTTGTATAGCTACAATATCTGAGATTGAGTGTTGAATGAATATTGTTTTCAAATGGTTGCTTATATGGATCCATGATACTTAGCAATATTCCCAAGCAGTTCAGTCAAAGGTGAAGATATCAACCTGTAAGTTTTTTCCAAATGGGCCACAATGGTGATTAAGTTGTCAATCAACTGGAGAAATGGAAAGTGGCTCAACGATAGAAGTCCTTGTTCTCAAGCTGAAACTACGTATTTTGTTCCAAAGCCCCATAACATTCTTATTATAAGGCTAGACAGCATGTAGTCAGGAAACTTCATAAACAGCCTTCCAGAACATCCTCTATAGCATTCTGGGGAAAGCCAGAGGGAAACAAATCACACAAAGCTTTCTAGCATATCTTTAGGGGCTGCTGGCAGCAAATGCAAGGAGAAAACTTTCTGTTCTTAATTGTATCAACAAGAATATATTTCATTTGGTGACTCTCATATGTACATCTGTTCATGTACAATTGTTTGGGATTGAATAACCTGTAAGGAATTTTGTCCTTGGAAAAAATGATTCTCCCTCTTTCCTGTAGCTCTTTATCTACAAAGGACCCTTGTGAAATTCTCCCAGTCTATACTTGTGTATCAGCTGGTGTTATTATTATGCAAGTTTTGGGATGAGACAAGGGAGGAGTTATATTTGGGGAAGGGGGGATCTGGAAACTATGTAAATAGAATATCTGTAAATGAATTCTCTCAAAAAACCTAAAAACTTAAATTAAAAAATTACATGCATATATTGCAATGAGGCATGAGTCTTCGCATTTACTCTAAAATCTAAGGCAAAAACAAATGCTAGAATACATATAAATAAGTTAGTGGATCATTTTACTAGTCAAGGTAGTGTCTGTTTATAAAATATTACGTATACAATTTGATATTTGATATCCATCATAAATATGTACAATATACATGTTTGATATAAATGTACTCATATATTTTTCTCAAAGTTTCCTTTTATGTTGTGGCTAAACATGAACTAACATACTAACAATGGAGTTTTGCTAGTGAATTGTAGTGAACTGATAGTCTTGCTTATATAGTTTGTAGTATTGTTTCTTGATATATCTACTTCATCATTTTAAGTTGTCTTGAAAGTCAATCTCTCAATTGTAATATTTTGTCAAATAGTTCCTTTTTCTGTCAAATTATTCATTTTTTGCTCCTATGCTAAATGTATTACATTTAATGAGCATGTGCAATTTTAAAAAGGGAGTCTTTGCATCTGTGTCCATTAGTTATTGGATGAAGACTCTCTCATGACATTAGGCTGAACTAGAGGAATCCTGCTGAAGAGGGGGAGGAAGGAACCACTGGGGTCAAGGACCAACAGACCTATCAGAAACCACTAACCTGGGCTCATAGGAGCCCCCAGAGACTTAACTGACAACTAGGGGGCCTTCATGAGACTAACCTACACCCTCTACATATATCTGATATTCGTGTAGCTTGATCTACTTGAGGGACTCCTGTCAGTGGGAGCAAGGACTCTCCCCAAAGCTTTGGCTGGCGTTTGGAGCTCTATTCCTCATACAGGGTTGCTTCGCTCATCCTTAATATAAGGGAGAGAGCTTAGTCCTACCTCAACTTGATATGCCATGCTTTGTTGATACTCATGGGAGGCCTGTCCTTTTCTGAACAGAAACACAAAAGGAGTGGATTGGCGGGCAGCATAGAGGAGATGATGGAAGGGAATGGGAGAAGATGGGAAAGAAACTGCTGTCAGGATGTTAAACAAACAAACAAATTAATTAATTAATAAAATTAACTTAAAAAAAGAAGTGAGGTGAAGTGTAAAGACCTTTGCCCCCCACTGAGTGCTGCAGTTCTGAGCCCACATAGGCAGGCTTAGGGGGCATAACTAACTTCACATGAGAAAAGACAACTTTGCTATAGGGCTGATATGAATATTAAGATTTATATAGTATCCTAACTGTCTAGTAAAATCATGTCAGGATTCAACAGTTAAGAGCATTTCCTCCTCATCCAAGAAGGGCAGAGTTATAATCCCAACACCCAAATCGGGTGTCTCAGAAACACTTGTAATTCAGGCACCTGCACATACATGGGCACATACTAACACACAGACAGAGTCACAAACACATATACACAAACACATGCACATAGACATCTTTTTTTTTTTTTTGAGACAGGGTTTCTCTGTGTAGCTTTGAGCCTTTTCCTGGAACTCACTCTGTAGTCCAGGCTGGCCTCAAACTCACAGAGATCCACCTGGCTCTGCCTCCAGAGTTCCGGGATTAAAAGCATGCACCACCACTGACTGGCTGTGCACATACATGTCTTAAAAAAAATATGCTGTTTGCAACTGCTACAGTAATCAAAGAAGTACAGAATAAGAAAGCTATGAAACACTATACTTGAGTCATTAAGTGAATATGTTCCATATAATTTTGTGATAATCAGCATGAGTAAAAGTATGTAGGAAGTATTAAGGATTTTCTTCCAATTATCATTGGCCATAAATCTTCTGATTAACTGTTTGATAATATTTACCTATAGCATGATCTTTTATCCAACAATTAATTTCTAAGATTTTTTTAAAAATAACAGTGATGTTCCAAGATTTATGCAGATGGGTACTCTTAATTATTAGTCAGTACTTATAAACAAAATGAAAAATTTGACACATAGAAAATAAGCTATGTGGGCGTTGGAAATGGTGAGATAACTCTGAGGGAATTATTAGGTGGAGGAAAGCCAGTTTCTTCGTCTCCTAGGCTAGATGGACAAAGAAGGGGAGGCTAAAATCAGTTGGTAAGAGTTTATGCCATGGTCTGAACGGGTGCACAGTCTGTGAAGATGAAGTTTATGAATGAGCTATAACTCCAGACAGAGGCAGAAAGAGAAGAGCTATATCTTAATCTATGTTCCAAGCTCATTGTGGAGCCAAACTGTAGCTAGCCTGTAAGTTCACACCAAGAAGCTGCCAGTCTGTCTCCTGAATTACTAGACAGAAAAGTAGAGGGACAGATCAGAGGGCAAACGGTGAAGGAAATTAGGAAAATGTTAATAAATTTCCCTCTATCAACTATAATATAAATTTATGATGACATAAATAGCATATGAGACGTTTATAAAAAGAGCTCATAAAATATTCAAAATATACTGAAAATATACATTTTACAATTAAAATATTAATTTTATAATTTTAGAATAATATATTAATACTACAATTTCCCTCAAGATTTAAGAAAATAAACAGTAGATAAAATATTTGACATAATTGTTTGTTCTCTGTTTATAGTAATGGAATTTTCTGATTATGATGTGATTTTGTCATGATTGATGTACCTTCAGTTCATATCATATGTTCCTATACTTAACTTTGAAGATATTAGTGATAGGAAGAAGGTATCTTCAAAATAAAATTATCAAATATTTTACATTAACACATTTGAAGCATTAAACATTAAACAGTTCAATTTGAAGTTGACAAAGTAGTTGATGTAAAATTTAGAACAATTTATAATTTGAATTTTTATTGTTTTAGAGATGTTATACAGTGCTGAGGATGGACCCAGGGATACTTGAATTCTACTCAAGCATGCTACTGTCTGAGCTATACCCTCAGCTCCAGAGACGAAAAAATATTTTAATGTGTTTAGAGAGATGACTCTGAGCATTGAAAGGCTGACTTATGATTGACTTCAATGTAGTGAAGCAAGAAAAACCATGGATATATTCTTATTGCATGTCTACACATAAGACCCATATTTTACTTATGGGAAGTGCAAAAGAAGGAGAAAGACAGACTCATCCTTCTTGGTGTCTATAATGTTCTGAAAATGGTGGATGCAGGCACTGATCTGTGTGGAAATTGTCAGGAAAGAGTTTCTGAGGATTTTATTTATCAAAAGCAGTGTCACCCAACCCGAGTGTCTGTTTCAGGTACACCTTGCAAAGAGCTTTGTAGAAATCTTTTGAGATATTCCTGCTAATGCCTCTTCTCCTTGGGTCCCCTTCCTGAGTGCCAGGGCATCTTCTCTTACCACCTTCTAAGAAGAAACTTTCCCTGTCCTGAATATAATGACAAATTCTGTCTCTGGTTTGCCCGAAGATCTTCCCAGGAAGGGTCGTATGGTAGTTTTCTGGGCTCAGCTTCATGTCCAAGAGTTCTGGAATTCCCATCCTCTTGCAGGTGAACAGTTTCTTCACTCAGTGGTAGGTTAGCTTTTTAAAGGACTTAGAAAATTATTAGTACTTAATTGCGAATTTGAATCTGTGATCACCCTTTCCATGCAGTGAGAGTAAACAAGCTTGCTAGAAGGAGCTTTGAGATAATGTATTCAGGCTCAGGTATCTGGAGGTTTATTATTTTAAAGAGATAGCCACATAGGAAGGTATTGTATGAAAACAGAGCTAAAGAAGTAGATTAGATTTGAAATCTATGACAGTGAAGGTTGTTCAGCAAAGTCACAGGCAGTGTGAAATAATTTAGACTCTCTGATGGTTGTCTAAAATAAATTAGTTTTCTGTCCCCCTCAGGATATATATATATATATATATATATATATATATATATATATATATGAATGAAACAGTTAATGAAATGTGTTTACACATCACAGTCTTTACTGAAAAGAAAATTTAAAGGAGAAACAAGAGAACTCGAACTTTGTCCACAGTAAATACTGTCCTTCACTGCAAATTTTCTCTTTTGTGTTGTGATCTGAGGATTAAGTCTCTCTAGGATTTTCTCAACTTGTTGACATGGAGCAGAACTTTTGTCTGAAATCATGGGGTATATTAAATATGATAGATTTTGGTGCCCCTTATCTTGCTTCTTTCATTAGTTTGATGCTAAATAAACATAACCATGGATTCATATTTATGCAAAAGAGAATACATTGAGGCACAATTCGCTGAATGGACAGACTGATGGCTCATGTGAGATATATAAAATTTTATATTACTTTGAGGTTTCAAGATATTTCAGTATCTGCAGAATGTATAAATTTGAGATAATTTAACAAATCAGCATATTAATTTTACAATTTGATGTAATTTTTGATTCTTAAATTGTTTTACAAATATTTTGCAGAAACAGACTGAACTGGCCCTCAGTTTCCTGGTATCTAAATCTCCAATGTTTATGCCAGAAGGGCCACACAATTTGTAACTTATTGAAGGCTTTAACAGTATCAAGAGTTGAGAGGACTGAGTGTTTTGGTTTGTATCCTCATATATGACAAGTAATTGCTTAACAGCATGATTTTGGATTCTGTTATTAATTTATCTTGTATCTTTAACAACACATCTGTAAGACTTGTAAATAAAGATCACTTTACCTTTGAGAATGAACTTGAGTTCCCAGGTAGGAAAATTAATTTCTATGCATTTATGTTCCAGTCATCACACAAAAAAAAAATTTCCAAATCATTTTATGCTTTTTTATTTTAGTGGAAGGGTGTTGTGAATTTTTTTTTTTTTTGTATTTGTGTGCTAACATGTGAGTAGGTGCACAGATATCTGTGTGTTTTAGTATATAGAGGCCTAAAGTGGACATCCAGAATCTTCTGGTACCACACTTCCTCCTTATTCAGTGAAACAACATTACTCGGTCAAGCCCAAAGCTCTCTGACATGGCTGGTCTCACTAGTCAGGTTTCTCCGAGAACACCTTGCCTTGGCCTTCTGAGGCTAGAATTACATCTGGGCCATCACAGCCCTTTGACATATGTCACTAGCCCTTCCTCCCCTTCAAACTTAAACTGTGCAGGGCATTAGGCAATGCAAAATATGTGACTACAATTTTGTCTTCCCTAGATCAATGCTGTAATGTAATAATATTAATAAGTGATATCATATTTAATGTGTCACCTAATATTTGTGTGAAATACTTTTCAAAGGCATAAGTTTATTGTAAGTGATGCAGCCAGTGGCTTTATGTTTTATTCCCTAAGCTAGTATCATGAACTAGCTAGCATAAAAGAAAGTATTCCTCACTTTTTTGTCAAAAATAGCTACATATGCACTTACTCAAATATACAGGAACATATGTCATTCACGTGGGCAAGCACACAGTCACATATGAATATTCCAGGATTAATAATTTCTAAGTTCTTCATGCAACTATTGGTGATAAAAATTATCTGTCTTAGGATTGAAAAGATGGCTCAACAGTTAAAAAGTCTTGCTCCTCATGCAAGGGACCTGCCTTTGGATTCAATACCCATATCTTTATGGCTCATAACCTCAGTAGTTCTAGCTCTGTATGATGGGACTTCCTGTTCTGCCCTCCAAGGAACCTCCACATGTGTGTAGACACAGTCACATAGAAACACAAAGATACACATATCTAAGAAGTGAAATAAATCTTAAAAAATGTATCTGTCTAGTTTATGTTCAAAATTATTTTAGGTTCTGAGATAAATGATGCAGAAACTATGAAACATGAAGCCATCCTGTGCTATCTCTAGGAAGGAGAGTCTAGTATAGTCTCAGCAAACGTTGGTGTATATTCAAGTGCATCACATCAGATGGCATGACATTTCCATATAACCAGGTGTAACTTTCCCAATATATATTCCTATAATCTAGATTACTTATGCCTCCAATAATGCTTGAAAATAGTGTTAGTTTTAAGCCATTGAGTAGCTGGAAAATCATAAGAATACAGTTGACACATCCATAGGACAGACAACTTACCAACCTTATTTTTTTCTTTTTGTTTAAATGTTTATTATTTTTACCTATATGTATGCATGAATGCTCAAGGGCATGTGGTACCTACAGAGGCCAGAAGAGGACATCTGATCCACTATCGTTGGAGTTCGAGGTGATTTTGAGCTGCCTGATGTGGGTGCTGGGAACAGAACTCTATTGTCCACAGAAGAAATCCATATTATTAACCACAGAGTAATCTCCCTGGTTGGTTCCCCATTCACTCAAATGTTTGCATTCTAAGACTGGTTGGGTCCTTGAGTATGATTTTCACAATGCAAGCTGATTGAGTATAACTGATTCACTTTGTTATTACTGCACAAAATCAGAATAAATAATATTTATTAAATAAAAATATTTAACTTCTTATTATTTGCTGACTTAAGTTTTAAAACTGAGTATGTAATTTTGCTGTATTGTGCATTGAAAATAATGTTTTCATGTCAGAATGCCCTGATTAGTGCTCAGAGGTTCATAATGAGATGACCTAAGTTTAAATCATAGAGTTTTCCTCATAGAAATCAGGTCCCTGGCTTACAGAATGAACAAAGTATACAAAATCCTTTCAAAACATTAATATAATATGAAATTTTGATAATAAAATTAGAATAGATTAGGCTCTAGAGGCACAAATCATCAGAACATGAATGAGAATATATTTAACTAAATGCTATGAAGCAGTATATTCTTACTTCAATAGAATGTTCTAAGAATTCAAGGTTGGATCATTGACACAAAATAATAATTCATTTATTTGATATATTTTATTGAGAATCTTCTCTTTGTCTAGCCAATTACATAGGAAACAAATACAAATTATCTTTCTTCAGAGAGCTATGATTTTAATAAGGTGTAAAGAAAATGGTACTGATCATAATACTCTATTTTTAAGGTAGGATAAAATATGACCATTTATTTTTAAAACATAATAAAATACAAAGTGGAAGAGGAATCAGGGTACAGTGATTCATTCTGAAATCCCAGAAGGAGGGAAACTGAGAGAGGAGAATTGCAACAATAATCCTGGGCTACATAATCTGTCCTGGGCCAGCCTGTGCTACACAGTGAGATACTATCTAAGAAAAAAAAAAAGTAAAACATGATGGGACATGGAAGGAGGATGATTAGCATCTCACAGTCAACCTGAGCTGTACAGAGAGTTTCAGGACACCCTTGGTGCATGATATTGTCAATTACCCATCTTTCATTCTCTTTCTCTGTCTCTCTGTCTCTCTGTCTGTCTCTCTGTCTCTCTCTTTGTCTCTCTCTCTCTCTCTCTCTCTCTCTCTATATATATATATATATATATATATATACACACATATATATATATATATATATATATATATAGCGTAGGGTAACAAGAATGATTGAAATTATTCATGCTGCTCAATGAGAATAAAAGCATATTAGCATATTATAATTTAAAAAAAAATGTCAGGAAACTGAGGATATGGTTCAGTGGAAAAAGGCTTGCTGCATAAGAATAATACCCAAGTGTTGTGGAATATTAGTTAAGATGTGTTACGTTCATTTCTGCTGTGGAGTATTTGTTTAATGATGCAAAGATGGATTGCATTTTTTTTTATGCTGTATTTGTTTAATTCTGCAAAACTGTGTCACTTTGCCTGCCTAAAACACAATTGATCTAATAAAAAGCTGAATGGCCAATAGCTAGGGAGGAGAGAGAAATAGCCAGGGCTGTAAGGCAGAAGGAATAAGGAGATGGAAGAGGCAATATCAGACATTGAAGATATGAAAGAAGAATTGATGCACAGGTTAAACAAAATATTAAATCTAAAAAAAATCTCTGATACAAAACATCCAGAAAAATTGGGACACTATGAAAATACCAAATGTAAGAATAATAGGAATAGATGAAGGATAAGAAACCCAACTCAAAGGCCAAGAAAATATTTTAACAAATCACAGAAGCAAATTTTCCTACCCTAAAGAAGGATATGGTTATAAGTTTACAAGAAGCTTACAGGGCATCAAATAGATTGGACCAGAAAAGAAACTTCCCTTACCTCATAATAATCAAAACACTAACCACTCCAAAGAAAGAAAGAATATTTAAAGCCACAAAGGTAAAAGGCCAAGTAACATATAAAGGAAGAACTATTAGAATTACACCCAACTTCTCAATGGAGACTCTAAAAGCCAGAAAGACCTGGACAGATATCCTGCAGACTCTAAGAGAACAGAGATGCCAGGCCAGATTACTATACCCAGTAAAACTTTCAGTTGCAATAGATGGAGAAAACAAGATATCCCATGATCAAGTCAAATTTAAACAATCCACAAACCAGTCCTACAAAAGGTCCTAGAAGGAAAACTCCAACACAAGGATGTTAACTACACCCATGAAAATACAGACAATAAATAATCTCACACCAACAAAACCAAAAGAAAAGATGCACACACACACACACACACACACACACACACACACGCACGCACGCACGCGCACACACACACACACACACACACTACCAACAACAACAACATAATAGTAATAATAATAGGAATTATCATTTATTAATAATTGATGTCTCTCAATATCAATGGACTCAATTCCCCAATAAAAAGACACAGACTAACAGAATATATGTGAAAACAGGATCCATTATTTTGCTGCATACAAGAAACATACCTCATCATCAAAGACAGACATTACCTCTTAGTAAATAAAGGGTTGGAAAAAGATTTTCCAAGCAAATGGACCTAAGAAAGAAGCTGGTGTAGCCATATAGTCTAATATCTAGCAACATAGACTTTGAACCAAAGTTAATCAAAAGAGACAGAGAAGGACACTTCACACTCATCAAAGGAAAAATCAGCCAAGATGACTTTTTAATTCTTAACATCTATGCCCCAAACACAAGGGCACTCATTTTTATAAAGGAAACACTGCTAAAGCTTAAATCACACATTAACCCTCACACATTGACAATGGGAGACTTCAATCCACCACTCTCACCAATGGAGAGTGGATACAGACAAAAAGTAAACAAAGAAATAATGGAGCTAACAGACATTAGAAACCAAATGGACCTAACAGATATCTACAGAAAATTCACACAAACATACACACAACACACACACACACACACACACACACACACACAAATACACTTTGTTCTCAGTACCTCACAAAACATTCTCAAAAACTGACAATGTATTCAGTCACAGAGCAAGTATCAATAGATACAAGAAAATTGATATAACCCCCTGTATCTTATCAAATTACCATGAATTAATGCTGGATTTCAACAACAATGGAAGCAGCAGAAAACTTATAAACTGATGGAAAATGAACAACTACTCAATGTCAAGGAGGAAATAAAAAAAATTAAAGACTTCTTAAAATTCAATGAAAATGAAGGCACAACATACCCAAACTTATGGGACACAACGGAAGTGGTGCTCAGAGGAAAATTCATAACACTAAGTGCTTTCATAAAGAAATTGGAAAGATCTCATACTAGCAACTTTACAGCACACCTGAAAGCTCTAGAACAAACAGAAGCAAAAACATCAAAGAGGAGTAGATGGCAGAATATAATCTGAGGGCTGAAATCAATAAAATAGTAACAGAAAACAACACAAAGAATCAATGAAACAAAGAGTTTGTTCTTAGAGTAAATCAACATGATAGACAAACCCAAATCCAAACTAACTAAAGGCAGAAAGGAAATATCCAAATTAACAAAATCTCAGAGATTGGCAAAAAAAAAAAAAGTCAATGAAATGTTTCCGAATGATACTCTGCTATATATATAAAATTATAGACTGGAGCCTAGGATAATCATCATCAGAGAGGGTTCATCCAGCAACTGGCAGAAACAGAGAAAGAGCCCCACAACCAATCATTAGGTGGATCTCAGAGAATTCTGCAGAAGATAGGGAGGAAGGATTGTAGGACCTAGATGGTCAAGACACCACCAGAAAACAGCCTACAGAATCAACTAACCAGGGTTCTTAGGGACTCACCTAGACTCAACCTATAATAAAGGAGCCTGAATGGGTCTGACCTATATCCTCTGTACATATCATTTGGTTGTGTAGCTTGGTCTTCCTGAGGGATTCCTAAAAGTGGTAGCAGGGATTATCTCTGACTCATTTGTCTGCCTTAGAGACCCTTTGTCTCCTACTGGGTTTCCTAGTCCAGTCTTAATATGAGTGGATGTGCATAGTTTTATTATAACTTGACATGCCATGTTTGGTTGATATCCCTAGGAAGCCTTCCCGTTTCTGAAAGGAAAAGAGGAAGAATGGATTATGGGGAGAGGAGATGTAGGGGAGAGGGACTAAAAAGAGAAGATGGAGGGGAAACCATGGTCAGGATATATGAGAGAAGAATAAACTTTGAAAATAACAATTGAAAATTATTTTTAAAAACCCTATCACAGTGAAGTAAAGACAAAATCAGGAGGTTTGGTACATAATAAATGAGATGAAATGGAAGAAAGATTGACTAACCCCTCAATAATGCTTCAAATAAATCCACACTTAAATCATTCAATGAAGCATTTTTGAAAGTATTGATGAGCTCAGGATGGACAGTGATTGAATGAATACTTATCTTCCTTGAATGAGTTTAGGAGAAAAGTAAGACAGAGAATACATGCCTATACTGAAGAATATTATTTAAAAGAAACAATAAAACAAATCACAAACTAACAGAGTAGGAGAAAAGGAAGACTCATAGGAGACACTTCTTCAAGCAACTGAAAGCAATGCGATCCAGTATGCACGTGGAGATATTGGCTTCACGTAAGGCACAGATGGGTCACTATAGTAACATGTGGGAAGGTAGTTAACGTGGGTGCAGATGGAGGAGAGATGGTAAACTCAACTGTAGGAGATTCTGGAATTTTGCTCTGGTTTTTCATTTTTTTTTCACTGAAATGGGAAGAATAAAATCATCATTGATATTAAGTATGAAAGAGCATGCCATGCGGTTTAGGAGCAGGAAAATATGAAAGCTTTATTGAGAGAAATGGTAGCATCCATTTGTACAGCACCAAAGTACATTTGTGTGTATTTAGAGAACATTCAAAGTGAGGTTTGTCAATACAGCTTTTTCCTCCTACATCCATGTTTTGTTTGCTTGAGTGTGGGAGAATCAGGCTGAATTATATTTAATTGAGTTGTGGTCTTAGAAAACGAGTGTGATGATTCAAGAGTCTCTCTGTGGGTGGAGAATCAAAGATATTTTTGAGAAATTGATTATGGTGCTGACCATGGAATTTTATCTAAGTAGAAAAGGTTCAGAATTGCAAAATTCTAGAAGGGTGGCACAATAAATGTGTTCATTGGCCCTTAGGACTTAGAGAGTTAAGATACTAGGAGGTACCAGAAGGATTTTGTGATTGGAAGCAAGATGTACCAAATGAGACCTGTGATAGCATCATGATACTACAAAATAAAAATTAAAAGGCATGACAACAGAGCTTGGAAAAGAGAGTAAATGGTGAAAGAAAGCATGAAAGGGGAATTAAAGGAAACGAGAAGCCCGAGACTCTGGAGGAAGCTACATCCGTGTTTCAAAATATCTGAGAACTAATACTGGGGTCATTTTGGAAAGATTAACAGTGAAAGAGAAACAGAAATCCTTGACAAATTTTAAAGGCCTAGGGTAATGAATAGTGTTAACAACGGTTAAGTGGTGCCCAGATTTTCAGGTGGTGTAATCCTTTTTCTTTCTATATCAGTTTATATTAGTCTTTGAGAGTTTGGACAATGTATTTTGAACACATCCCCCCCTCTTCATCTCCTCCTAAATCACCCTTTCTTCCATAAATACCAAAATTTGTGTCCTCTAAAAAGAAATAGAAACAATTACAACTTGTGCTGCCTGTATCCTGTTCGATGTGATATATACTGGTCTAATTTGTTAGTTGGATGATAACACTCTAGAAATCTCCAACTCCTCTTTCATGTTCCCATTGTCTTTGTATTTTCTCATCTTCATTCTTTTTCTTCAAATTATTCTGCCTCCTTACCTCCCTTCCTCCATCCATCCACTCCTCTCTCTCTCCCTAACCCCCTCCCCCTTCCTCCCTCCCTCTCTTCTTCCCTCCCTCCTTCCTTCCTTCTTCTCCTTTCTTCCTTCCTTCCAGTGTTATAGCCCTGGGAATGAAAGGGTTTTGTTGGCTTACACTTCCAAAACACTCGTCATCATTGAAAGAAATCAGGACAATAACTCAAATAGGGGAGGAACCTGGAGGTAGAAGCCAAGGGAGAAATCATGGATAATCACTGCTTACTGGCTTGTTCCTCATGACTTGCTCAGCCTGTTTCCTTATAGAACCTAGGACCCCCATCTCAGAAACAGTATCACCCACCATGGGTTGGGTCGTCCTCCATCAATCATTAATTAAGGAAATATCCTACAGGCTTGCATACAGCCCAGTCTTATGAAGGCATTTTCTCAACTGAGGCTGCCTCCTCTCTGATGACTCTAGCTTGCGTCATGTTAACATAAAACTAGCTAGCACACCAAATGTTATTGGTGGTACTTTGAATAAAAGATTAGTGATGATTAATCACTAAATTAGAGTGATGTGGGGAAAGCAAAGAGAAAGAAAAAAGAGAAGAAAATAAACTCCAGATCGAGTTCAGAAATCAAATATGAATAGTATGTTAATTGAGAAGGTGATTTTTAGTTTTATCCTGGGTCAAGGTTAAGGCTCTAGGATACAGTAGCATACAAGGGTAGGAGGTAGGGTTATCTAACTTGCTTTATTGAAATAAGATGGATCCCTACATATATCCAAATCCTTACAATGGTATAGTTAACAGGAGTGATCCATATCTCTCTGGTTAAAACTCATGCCTACTTGGTATAATGATGCTGAGACACCTCTCCTAAAAATTAACAAGCAGGCTTGGAATGCATCTTGGTGCCCACATAGAACTCACAAAGCCCTGGGGTATGAGGTTCAGAAGTTCAAGGTCATACTCAACTATGTACAAAGTTTGAGAATTGAGGCTACTCTGAGCCACATGAGACCTTATATCAAAAAAATAAAAAATAAATAAGGAAAACTAACTAAACAAGCAATACAATCCAATGTTATCACAGTGTCTCTTAATTTATCATTGTGTTTATCTCACTGATTTGCTATTCATTAATTTCTTCAGAACTATTTCCCGGTTTACAGTCTACATTCAGCAATATTTTGGTTTTCAATTTAAATCAGTTACTGATAATTATAAAATTATATTTTAAAATTTTATATATTACATATATCTTCACATTTTCATCTTACAGTTATTCATGACTAGCTTTTTATTTAACTAGACTTCACTTATTGTATACTTGTTTTAATAATATCTACAACTGAAATACAGCTATGACTATGTGTGATACATACACATAGGCTTCCTCCATGGTAACTGACTTCTTCATTTGAATGATGTGACAATAGTGACATTAGACTAGTTCCTCCAGAGGTAATTTTGCAAGTCATTTGACTGCTGTTCAGTGGGCTAACAGCTCAGAAACATTTTCCAGTGATTTTTGCAATGAGTCTCAGACCACAGAGGGCAAGTATACTTAAAGTCTCAATGTACATCAAGGCTTGGTTACAAGTTTTTATGGGGAAATGTACTTTTCCCCCATGCAATGATTAGCCAATTGCAGAGTCCCTGTAGCTGCTGACATGATGACTTTGGTTTGCAAGTCTAACCCAAGTAACTCAGGCTGAGTTTGAATTGCTTAGTTTCCTCCTACTTCTTAAAGACCTGAGTCAATGTGTTGTCCAGAAAGAAGGATGGATGTCTTTGTCGAGCGTTTTCAAATACTCTAAAATTGGAGATGTTTTCAAGATATATGGTGTGCTATTTGTTCTTGGTGTGTAAATCGCAATGATGTCTGACATTTAGTATTGTAGCTTTGAAGTTGATTCCTATGTTGATATATTTTTATTATGAAATTTTTTTCATTTTACATACCAATCAGAGATCCCCCTCTTCCCTCTTCCTGCCCCCTCCCCAGTCTACCCCCCAACCGACTACCCATTCCCTTCAACAAGAAGGCAAGGCCTCCCTGGGGGAGGCACATCCAGGAGAGGCAAGTCCAAGCACTTCCCCTTGCTTCAAGGCTGGACTAGGTGTTCCATCATAGGTAGTGGGCTCCAAAAAGCCCCCTCATGCACCAAGGATGGATTCTGATTCTACCACCAGGTGACCTCCCAAGCAAATCAAGCTACACAGTTATCTTCCCTTGCAGAGGGATGGAGGCAGATGCAGACATCCACAGCCAAACACCAGGCAGAGCTCCAGGTGTCCAGTCCGAGAGAGAAGAGGGATTCTATGAGCAAGTGCATCAGGATCATGATGGAGAAATAGGCAGAGACAACCAAACCAAACTAGTGGGTACTCTTGAAAGTTGGATCAATGGCTGTGGAGCCTGCATGGGACTGGACTATGTTGACATTTTTAATAAGCACATACACACACACACACACACACATACACACACACACACACACACACACACACACACATATATATGTATACATATATGATTACCTTCTATACATAAAATCCCCTTTTATATATATTTGTTTCTTTTATCATATAATTTATACATTTCATAAAGGTATAAGTGAAGTATCTTTTAGTTGAGTATATCTGACATTTCTATTTTAAAACCCTGACGTTTATTTGTTGGGAATTTCATTCTTTTTTGCTCTTCCATTGGTGCCTTCTCAATCTAACCAATATTTTTATGGACTACTTATTTTTAAAATATTTATTATTTTCTGTAACATTAATTCTTTTCTTCAATAACTACTTATTTGTAGGTTTGTTATTTTCCATGAAAATTTTTCTTTTAAAATATTATTATAATTACAAAAATAAAAGAAATGATTATAATAAACAATTAACAGATAATTCGCTTTTGCTATGAAAGTTGATTTCCATTTAACTATTTGCATTTTCAGTAGGCCTATTCTATTTTTTTTTTTAACCTCTGTGAAATTCCAAGAAAACTTCCAGAACAAAAATTTCCAGTATATTTCTGTTTCTTTGTTTTCTGAGACTTGGTCTTACTTAATTGATAAGGTGGCCTCAATTCACTGTCTAACCCAGGCAGATCTAGAACTAATTGTCAGTCTACTGCAGGCTCTGAGTTTTCAAGAATAAAGTGCCTGATAAAGACAAAACTTCTGTATCTCGACGGGCTTTTCTTCCTTGTTTCTGGCATGTTCTTCTCCATGGTATGAAATGTAATTGATGCAGTTGTGTTGTAGTAAGGCTTAAAAGTTTCTCTTTACCATCCTGTGTGTTTCTAAGCAGTGACTTCTTGACTATGGTCTTTAGACAGGTCTTTGCATTGTAATGAAATAACTCTCTCCCAGTGATCTTTTCTTCGGAAATGGAAACTTCATTCTTTCCACTGCTTGCTTTTGTTATCGTTATTTTTATGGTTGTTTGATTGTTTTATGTATATCAAATACTGTTTTACATCACCAGGTTGGTACGCTTTACTATATTTACACTGTCAGAGCGTCTAAAACAGTAACTTTGGTCATGGACCATCATTAAATTGAACCAGCATTGTAACACAGAGCTAGTGTTTTGAGAGTGTTATTCACAGGAGAGACAGAAGGAAAATCATTTTTACCTTTGTCTCAAACAGCTCAGAAACCCTGTTTTCTCATAGTGCATTTGCTACCAAGTTCTGGATTCTCCAATTTGTTTATTGACAGTACATGAGCCACCAGACAGCATTTTCCAGGCTGCTAGTGATCTCTTTCATAGGTTTTTTTTGTTTGTTTGTTAATGTACTGTGAATGAAGAATTTATTCAGGGTTTGCTATTGATCTATCATTTAGATGTACCTTAACGAATTCTTGAAAAAATTATTCTGGATTCCTAATAACTTCATAGATTTCTGCCACTAAATTTTTAGAAAGAATACACTTGGTGCAGCCATTCAGAATCTCTTTGTAGAAAACTTGTGTGTGTGTGTGTGTGTGTGTGTGTGTGTGTGTGTGTGTGTGTGTGTTCATGCACAGATGCACACACGTATATGTTTTTACCTGCATACATGCACATTATGCTCACAGGTAATATTATGCTTCATTCAGGGATTTCCTGGACACATTTTTATTTTGACTTATATTTCTTAATTATTTCTTCTATGTTTCATTTTCTTTATTGGTCATTTTTCATATTTCAACTTTAATCCCAAACTGATTCACTTCATCTAAAAACAACAAAATGGACTAATTACGACCTAATTATAATTAATTAGTGATTCATATGTCAGAGATATGTGCTAATTTTACAATATGAATTTGGAAATTCGTTTTAAGTTTTATATTCATTTTTATGTTTTGAATGTGTGTGTGCACATGAATGTAGATGCCTGTAGAAGCCTAGAGAGGGCATTAGATCCCACTATTCTTTAGTGACATGTAGTTGTAAGCCATCCATCATGATGATGGGAACCAGACTTGGGTCCCTGAAAGATTATATGCTCATAAATGTTAATTCATCTTTCTGGCACTCAGATAAATTTAAATTCCCAAGGTAAAATGAGTCCTATACTGTTTTCCTGCAAAGTAAGTTTTGCTCCATTATGTCTGACAGTAAAGGTGGTAAAGCCATTGAATAGTAGAGCAGAGTCAGCCAGTGGTAACAGAAAGCATTACGCTTCTTTCCTGGGACACTGTTTTCACTTGCAGTTCTTTGTGATTTCTACCAAATGCATTTAGCACAAGCACTGTTCATGTATTTATTCTCCTTTGCTAAATTCCATGATGGCTAAAGGATAGACAACCATTCTCAATAGTGATCTGCAAGGAGCGACCTGTGTTCTGTAAGTATGTTTGTATTCAAACCAAGACCAACATAAAGGAAGCCTCAGTGATATGCTCTGGGCATCATCTAGATAGTGTCTTGATACTTTCTGTTGCTCTTGATCTATCTTTTCTACTTTGTAACATCAGAGTTTCAGAGTACATTTCAGTAGATTTAGTACAACTGGATATAGTTTCAAATATTTAAAATAATTTTTTTCAAAACAATATTTTGCAGGTTTAAAAATGCTAAAGCTGATGAACTTATTAATTTGTTTGCATTTAAATTAACACATAAGCAACAATAGATAAATTTAGACATACAATATGCCCGTATACATACAGAGCTCATACCTCATTGATTCCTCAGGGATTTTAAGTATAAACTATAGCTTTGAATAATGTCACTTTATTTCTAAGTAGTGTTCTCTCCCTCATTATTGATCTACTAGACTTATTTTATTTGAATGGCGATTCCTAAAAAATTCATCCCGGCTTGTAATAAAATCACTATAATTAGCTTCAATATGTAGTCAAATGATATTTAAAGATAATGTCTTTCAGATCTTGTATGTTTTTAAATAGCCAAATGCAAACGTCTCATGCATCATGGTTGCAGCAAGTGCTCTGTCAATCATGTCACTTGCTCTGGCTCTCTAAGCTCTGAGCTTGGCAAATGGGGTGATGTTGACTTTTGCTCCAGTATCTATCATTTCATAACAATTCTCTCCAAAGAAAATGGTATAAAATAAAAATTATATGATTCAATCTCATTATTTTGTGACTTCTGAATTAAAGTAAGTTGATGTAGGGGAATCTTGCTTCAATACAGGGAGAGCAGGAATTACTCAACAGTAGGAGCATTTGATCTGTATGGATCAGCAGAGATGGGAGGAGGCTGGGACTAGATGCTTTCTACTTTTCCCCATGTTGCCCCTTGGTCTCTTATATAAGTTCTACAACACTGGAGCTGTAAATCTTGTACAGTAGATTAAGGCTCAAAGAGCAAGTGTTTCACACACTTTTGACCTATGAATTACCAACACACTGTACTGGGCAGTTGAGTCTTCAAGGCAACCCTAGTTCAAAGCCAGTAACATTATATCTACCTCTCAGCATGGGTGTCAATGAAGATGAGGCCACTTGTAGTCTGCCATAATGGTGTCTCACACTCAGAATTTTGCTAGAGAATCCTAACAATTAAAATGATACCTTTTTTAATTTTTGTAGTAAGAGTATTTGAAATCATTGGTGTTTTCTGGAAATGAAGTCTTAGTGCCATTTCCAAGAAAGAGCAGAATGTATCAGATTATATCTATATCCTTTCCTCATGGGGTAGAAACACGGTTAGACAAGCAATGAGGATTAAATTATGAAGTAGAAGAAGCTAGAAATGAAGTAGCTAGAAAAGCAGTTGTCATGGTGAATCTGAAATACATAATGGAAAGAGAGAGTGAAGGGGTAAATTAAGACTTCATGAGATTAAACTCAGCAGCAGCAGAAAATTAAATCCAAACCTACTCATCTGCTGCTTGGAAACTGTAGCCAATTCATTTTATAAGAGGAAGAATTGCTTTCCCAAGAAGCAGCCAGAGTTGTAGACTGTGGTTACAGTTGTACTGTTCATTTTTTCTGCACTTCTTGTTATTGTTAATAAAAATATTATTATTATTATAATTGTGCAAAATTCGCTTGGATTTTTAATAAGCTTATGTAATAGTTTATGTTATTCTAGTGTGTGCTAAACAGAATGATGACTAGAGATATCAAAAAGGTACCTTAGTGACTAAAGCTTCCAAGTTTAGCAAGGTTTGGGTAGGATGCTCCACACAAAAACACAGCATTATATAGAACACAGTAGATAGAAGGTTTGGAAGAAAGTCTTATCTAATAGGTAAAAAATAGGGTTATTCATCTCTCAATGCTCATAAGAAATGTAGAATTGGGCAAGATTGTAATTCATATTCACTTCTTTAACTACCTGGCTAAAGAAAGGAAGAGATTTTACAGTAAAAAGGAGAGGCAAAAATGTAGGTTTGTGAAAGCCTCAAGAAGTAGATGTTCTTGATTAAAATTCTATAGTAGCATCTCTCCACCCCCTTTAAACTTGGTATTGTTAGTTTCTGTGTGTGTATGTGTGTTCATTTTATGGGTTCACCTAAAGTGTGTATAAACATATTTGATCATGACTATGGAAACCAGAGGAAAACTTTAGGATCCCCAGTAGATGTCAACCTTGTTTTGTTATTGTTGTTGTTGTTGTTTTTGTTTGTTTGTTTTTGAGACAGGGTCTCTGCAGCAGTTTGAATGAGAAAGCACTATAGGTTCATATTTATGAATACTTGGCCCTCTGTTGGTGGAAGTGTTTGGTAAAGATTAGGAGGAGTGGTTTTGTTGCAGGTGGTGTGTTGCAGAGGGTGGACTTTGTGGCTTCAAATGACTAGTGCCATTGTCAATGGATCGAAATGTCAACTCTCAGCTGATCTTGTTGTCATACCTTTTCCCTGCCATCATGAACTCTAAAATTATGAATATTCAAACCTAATTAAATGCTTTCTTTTTATAAGTTGCAAAGCTCATGTTTTTGCAACAATAGAGAAGTAACTGAGACAGAAATTGGTACTGGGAAGTGGGTTATTATTTTTAAGTGCTGGCTTTGGAAGACTGTGAAAGACTTGGGAACTTTGGTCTGGGAAAGTGGTTGAACACTGTAAGCAGATCTTAAACGGCCATCCTAGTGGGACACTGGAGAACAGCACTACTGAGAGCTAAGCAGACTTAAGAAGCCTAGCTCAAAAGATTTGGGGAGGGAAATGATATTAGAAATGTGACCACAGACAGTTCTTGTGATATTTGGCAAAGAATGTCAGTGCTTTTTGGCCATGTCCTAAGAATTTTCCTGAGGCTAAATTGAAACGTAATGGATACATTTCTTTGAGGAGTATATTTCAAGATAGCTTGGTATTGAGTCTGTTGCATATTTATTAGTAATCATTCATATTGGGGTCTAGAGTGAAAAAGAGAAAGAATAGAAAAATAAAATGCGAAATGCACCATTTAAAGGGAAAAGAAGTGTACTCGGAAATCTAATGCTGGATCCCAGGTTTGTACTGAAAGTGATAAAATCACGAAGAGGTCTGATCCACATTGGATACCCTCAGGTCAAGACCTCATACAGCTAATCTTCCAACTTCTGAAATGAAATTGCCTAAGAAAATTTCTGCTCCAAAAAATTAACATCAAAAGAAACCTATAAACATAACTCAATGAGTCCTGGCTTTACCCCCAAGTTGGTAGTCAAATATGACAATGTTGTCCAGGTAGTTCTAGCTTTAAAGTCATAAAGAATACATTAGTAAAGAGGTTGTAGAATCTTTCTCTGCTGTTGTAAAAAATTGCTAAAGCCAGGCATGTGGCAAATGAGTCCCTATATAGAGGTTCCGAGATATCATTGTGTGAAGCAGTGAAAGTGAAGCCTGTATTGTACCGGGAATCCCAAGATACATGATGCTAGAGCCAGGAAATACTTCCCAAGGAGAACTACTCACAGGAAATGGAAACAGCCAAGGAGAAAGAAGTATATGGCAGACATCAAAGCTAGAAGAGCTGAGATATCTAAACACTCTAATATTAGACATGAAGCTACAGGATTTAGAGTTTGACCTGCTCAATATTGGTCTTGTATTTGTCTAGTATTTTCTGTCTATGACCCCATGCCTACCTTTTGGAATGGTAATGTACATTGTTTACCATTATATATTCTAAATGTGTAATTTCCTTCTTTCACTTTATAAAGGATTATAATTAGGTGATTGTCTTGACTCACAGAATAATCTATGAACTTTGAAACAGTGTTGAGAATGAAAGACCATGGAAACTTTTAAAACTGAATAAAATACAGTATACATTATGGTATGGCTTAAATGAGAATGACTGTCATAGGCTAGTATTTTTAAATACTTGGTCCCCATTTAGTGGAACTGTTGGAGAAGGATTAGGATTTATAGCCTTGTTGGATGAGGTGTGCCCCTGGGTAAGGGATTTGGGGTTTCTAAAGACTTACCCCATTCCTAGTGTGATCTCTTTCTCCCTTCCTACTCCTTTCAGATCAAGATGTGAACACGCAGATGTTCCAGTTGTCACATTTTTTGCTCCACCATCATGAATTTCAGCTTCTTGGATCCAAAAGTCCAATTAAATGCCTACTTTCATAAGTTGCCTTTGACCAGGGTGCTTTTATCACAGCAATAAAAAATTAAGTAAGACAGTCTCTGTCTTAGGATTTCTATTGCTGTGATAAACACCATGGCAGAAGGCAACTTGGGGAGGAAAGAGTTTATTTCATCTTACAGTTTTCAGTGCATCATCCAGAGAAGTCAGGGAAAGAACTCAGGTCAGGAACCTGGAGGTAGGAATGGAAACATAAGCCATAGGAGAACGTTGCTCCCTGGCTTTGGGAATGGAAACATAAGCCATAGAGGAACGTTGCTCCCTGGCATTTCCCCATGGTTTGTTCAGTCTGCTTTTTTTATGTACACTAAGACCATATTCCGAGCAGTGGTGTCACCAACAATGGAATGGGCCTTCCACATCAACCTTCAACTAAAAAAAAAAAAGCACTTAAAAGAAGCCAATAAACAAAAAACACCACCATTCCTGAAATACCTACTGGCCAAACTTATGGGTACATATTTTCTGTTTTTTATATAATATACTTTTTATTAAGGATTTTTTTATTCATTTTACACACCAACCACAGAGAGAACCCCCTCTCTTCCCTTCTCCTGCCCCTCCAGCCTCCCTTCCCAACTCCCCTCATTCTCTCCCCCAACAATGTGTGGCCTCCCATGGGGAGTAAGCAGAGCCTGGTACATTCAGTAGATGCAGGTCTAAGCCCCTCCAAATGCATCAAGGCTGTGCAAGGTGTCTCACCATAAGTAGTGGGCTCCAAAATGTCAGCTCGTGCACCAGGGATAGCTCCTGATCCTACTGCCCCTTAAGCAGATCAAGCTACACAACTGTCTCACTTATGTAGAGGGCCTAGTCCCATCCCATGGAAGCTCTACAGCTGGTGGTCTAAAGTTCATGAGTTCCCACTAGTTTGGTTTGGTTGTTTCTGTAGGTTTTACCATCACGATCTTAATGCCCCTTGCTCATAGAATCCCTCTTCTCTCTCTTCCTCTGGACTCCTAGAGCTTGGCCTGGTGCTTGGCTATGGATCTCTGCATCTGCTTCCATTAGTTACTGGATGAAGGCTCTATGATGACAGTTAGTGTATTCACCAATCTGATTACTGGGGTAAGCCAGTTCAGACACCCTGTCCACTATTGCTAGTAGTCTAAGGTGGAGTCATCCTTGTGGACTACTGGAACTTCCCTAGACCCAGTTTCTCCCTATCCCCACGATGTCTTTCTCTATCATAGTATCTCTTTCATTACTGTCCCACCCTCTCCCTGTTCCAGCTTGACCATCCCATTCCCCACCCCCCAAAAACAGACAAACATGAGAAGAGAAATCTTAATTGATAATATATAGTCTGATGAAACAAATGATAACCAGACTACATATTTTTAATTAAGATTCCTCTTCTCATGCATGTCTATTTTTTGTTAAGTTGATTAAAATCAACCAGGGCAGTCTCATTGCCCTGGAACACACCAACTAGGTTATGCTTACCAAAGAGCCCTACCAATCTACCTGTCTCCACCTCCCAAGTACTGGGTTTACAAACTTCACAATGCCTTACACATGGATGTTGGGGCTTGAACTCAGGTACACATCTACTGACTGAGCAAATTTCCAAGTCCAAAACTTGTTTCCTTATTTATGAGTATGTTGACTACAAAAGACAGGTAAGGATGACCACAGAACCCCAACTGGTTAAGTCAGAGGTACAGCATGTGTATAAGACATTCAAGATGCATAAGACACTCCCAGGAAAGCTGAAGCTATGACTAATGAAGTAAATATCAATCTTGTCATTTAAACACCTTGAGTTAACAAGAAGAGTAGCTATAAATATTGTAATGGAACAACAGTCAGTAAAAGATGGTAAAGTGATCCAAAATGAGTAAGCATGGCTGCCTTGCTAAGAAAGGGAAGATGACCTGGACAGCCCTCACTAAAAGCCTAAAGATTATGTGGCTGGAAATGAGTCACTTTGAGACAAATCTATAGGAAGAAGGCTGTTCAAAAGAGTTTGAACACATGAACATGCAGCCAACACCAGCCTTAGAGAAAGTGTAGGTATGGAAGTCCTTCATCCAGTCTCTTTTCCATGCTTCCTATTTATAAGATTGAATTTCACAGAGAATAAACCAGAGAATTAAATGTAGCTCCAGTAATCCATGTCAGAATAGGAGAAGTTGGTGAATGAAGATGAGATAAAACAGAAACACCAAAGAGTAGATTGCTATGTTTAATCCATGATCCATCATCTGCTGAGAGACAACTGTTCCCTCAATAGAATTTAAGTTGTATGTGCAGATTTTCTTTACATAGTGTTTTGAGCAATCTCCTAGTTTGGCTTGCTTGAATTAAATTTTGAATTTTAAATAAGAAGAGACAATATTTTAGGTTACAACTCCTGGGAGAAAAGTAGACAGCTAACCTCTGGTTTATTGACTATCTATAACTTGAGATCTTAGTCAACTGTCCCTCAGTGGTCTTTTGTTTTTAGTATTTTCATAGTAAGAGAAGGAAACAAGATTTTCAAAGCTGAAAATAAGAAATATTAGTGTCAGAAAGGACCTGAGAAAGACACGAGAGAGCAGTTTGGAGAAGAAAGACTGAAAGAAGGCTCGTGGATTTTAAATAAAAGGAAGTATCTGAGGTAACAGAAAAGGTCACGAAATTGTGATAAGAATGCCAAAGTGTAGTTCTCCACAATAGATGGCTACTGGTGAGGGTGGGGTGGGGGAGGACCCACTTTTCTTTAAGGAGCTGGCAACTGGGAGTTTGACCATGCTTTATTAGCTATATAGATAGCACAAATTGGACTTATTTTCTTTCCTTTTTATAATTTTTTGGGGGGAGAGGTCACAAGGATGTGAGTAGACCAGAGAGGACTGGAAAGTATAGGGGATCAGGGAGCACTGTGTGAAATTCCCAAATAATCAGTAAAAATATTGTGTTTAAAAAAGAAGGAAAATAGTGAAGGCAAAGAAAGCTATACTTATCCCTGTCTCTTCTATCTATCTATCTATCTATCTATCTATCTATCTATCTATCTATCTATCTATCTATCTTTCTATCTATCTGTTTGTCTGTCTGTCTGTCTGTCTACCTACCTACCTATCATATATCTATCTGTCCATCATCTATATTAGCTCTATATTTCTATACTTTAACAGCTTCCTTATGATACATACTGCTCTTTTCTCTGGTCATACAATAGTCTAATGAAACTTATTTTTATTGTATAATAGGATATTAACATTTATTGCTATGAATTATATACTAATGAATTTTCTTTTAGAAA
Source organism: Peromyscus attwateri (assembly GCA_902168425.1). Lineage (NCBI taxonomy): Eukaryota > Metazoa > Chordata > Mammalia > Rodentia > Cricetidae > Peromyscus > Peromyscus attwateri. The sequence continues at coordinate 44,548 of CABHPP010127974.1, forward strand.
GGTCATAGAAATTATTTTTCCACCAGATGGAACACTCAAGTTTTCTTTATGCATGTAGACTCCCCTCTAAAGCTTGGCATTATATTGTCATGGTATCATTATCCAACAGGAGAAATGAATGCTTAGCTTATTTCAGGTGCTTCCTAAATGTTGGGGTCTACTGGTTCAAAGCCTAACACAATACCCTTTCAGTTGTTCTATTTGTTTCTAGTGACAGGTGATTTTCAGTCATCAGATATAAGACTGATAGGAGAAAATAACTACATTTTAAAAGGAGAAAATTGCCACATTTTCACAAGTCTTGGGATGTTCTATGTCTACAGTTCTGGTCATATGAAAGGAAAAAAAACTGCTTCAATGTGTTTCTAGAAACAAAATTGGCTGCTTCCTAGAAAAATAGTAGTATAAACACAACTACAGACCAATATACAAAAAAAAAGTCTAAAATACAGCAGGAAATTATCTGAAAGTGGTGGTAGCTAGCAGTCCTCTAGTAACAAGTTCTAATATAAACAAGTTGTATTCAGAAGAGAGCCAAAAAAGATGACAAATAAAGGAGCTAGAGCTGGAGAGATGGTACAACAGGTAAGATCCCTGGCTGCCCTTGTGGAAGACACAAGTTCTGTTCCTATACCATTGAGCTGGTCACACCAGCTATAATTCTAGCTCTAGGATATCTAGTAACCTTTATGGTTTCTATGAACATATACACTTCTGGGTACATACATACAAGCTGACTCAAATATATATACTTTGAAATAAAAATAAAATTAAATATTTTTAAAACTCCACAAAATTAGATAGTCAAAAATAGATATTAAAATGAATCAATCAGAAAAAACTATTCTATATTACATTACTAGTTTTTTTATCAATTTAAAAAAGAACCAAAAGATAATCAGAGTATACCTACAGTACTCTTTAAGACATGTGTTTTGGAGAAAGATTGAATTGCAGCTGGCATGATTTATCAGTTTGAGAAGGTAAGAAATATTTTACATGCACAGTTTTTAGGATGAAAAGTGGAAAAAATCAATTTTAAATTCATAGTATAAGCCTGAATTTTATGTTCCACAATAAATTTTTCAAAGTAAAATAGAACTTAAAAATAGAATATATAAAGCTTGTGTGGTTGAATGTTATGGGAGGGGGTAGACTGAGACACAGGCATTGGAATTGGGAAAAACTCAATTCTCTGCATTGTAATTGAGATATCAGTTGGTGAGGGTGAATTCCAGGAACTACCAAAGCAAATATGAAACCAGGTATTCATCTTTGGAAAAGATTAATATAACAGATTCTTTCATATGCTAATCAGTTGAAAATAAAATGATTCCCACAGTATAGAAGAACTCAGTTATTAAGGACAGTATGGAAGCTACAGAGAACAACACTTAAACTTAAGAAAATGGGGAAGTACCTAGCCACAAAAAATCATTTAAAAAATTAGGCAGGCCTGTGGAAAACTGCTTAGAAAGAATATAAACAAAATTCCCTCTGTATCATTTGTGTAGTCTATGGGGGATGGATAAGAAGATTATGGAAATATTTTTGCAAACAGGTGAATATTTGCTTCATTTGCTAATAAGTTAACAATTTTATATACTGTGACAATATCTCCATATTCATATGCATGCACTAGTCTTTTCCCCTTGGAATTTAGCTGGAATTTCTTCCTTTGAGAAGAATTCTTTGAAGCATAGGAATGTTTGTAGACTAATGTTCCAAGTGGTCATTGTGGTGATATTTTGTTTTACTCATTAATAAATAAAATTTGCCTGAAGATCAGGGGACAGAATCAGCCACTAGATTAAATATAGAGGCAGTGGTGGCATAAACCTTTAATCCTAACCCTTATGAAGCAGAGTTCCAGACAAGATCAAAGCCACCCTGGACTATATAAGATTGGTCCAGTCTAGGAGAGAAACAGCCAGGCAGTGGTGGCACACACCTTTAACCCCAATACTTGAGAGTCACACACCTTTAATCCCAACACTTGAGATTTCATGCCTCCGCTACCAGTATTTGGGAAGCACACATGCCATTAATCCCAGCACTAGGAAGGTTGAGACAGGAAGTATATTGGCTGGGCAGAGAAAGACATATAAGGTGTGAGGAGACAGGAACTCAAGGGGCTTTTCGGCTGAGGACTCAGAGGCATTCAGTCTGAGCATTCATGGAGACAGGATTTTCTCTTTTCAGCTGAAAAGTTGGCTACGTGAGAAGTGACTTTAGCTTGGTCTGTAAACATTTGCTGTAAAAACAATGGATTTAAGGAATGATTTCAAAGTAATGGTGGTTAACACCTGTCTAGAAGCCCCTGAGTCACGACTTCCTAGCAATTTTCATTTCACTGGACTAACATCATTCCAAAGGCCCAGGCAGAGAGATAGTTTCAAGAAACCTTGATAGGATTGAGGAAGATCTAATGTATATAGCAGTCAGTTGTCCTGCCCAAGATTCACAGAATGCTACATTTCATTTTAAGATATAAATTTATTTTTATTTATGTGTATGTCCTTGTCTTTCTCTGTAAATGCCAAGGATTTGCTGAGGCCCACAGAGGTCTGGAGCTGGAAGATCTAAAATAGGTGTGGAAAACTTAACTCTAGTCCTCTGAAAGAGCAGAAACTGTTCTTAACCACTGAGAAATCTTTTCCCGATCCTATGCTGCACTCACTTTGGGCCAGAGAATAACCTGGAGCATTGTGAATAATTATTGAAGCAATTCATATTTACTCTGAAGTAAGTGTTTTCTATCAAAATGATCTTGGCTTTCTTCATGCTGGATAATTTGCTCCTATACAGGTAAAATTTAATTCACAAATAAGGATCAGTGGGTGAGTTGTACAGGACATTTCCTGGGGTCATTGGCCATTTATAGAAATACATTTCTTTCCATACCTCCACTCATCTAAGTAAACTTTTGGCACCAACTATAACTCAGTTCACATGCTGAAACCCATCAAAAAAAGCCACCAATATATAATAAAGCAATGAAACCATGAATCAACAAAAGGGACTTTATTCAGGTTCAGAACCCAGAATAAAACACATTTGTTCCCACCACTAAAGTTCGCTTGACATGCCCCAAATAAATTCATATGTAAGGGTTTTATGTGTAGTCCAATAATGTACAAACATGAATTGCTAATACATCCTGCAGAACTAACGCCTTTCCTCAGACTAGAAGATGAAAGACCCAAGCCTAGGCAAACAAATTCCTCTGTTCTCAGTGATTTCAGCTCTTATGCAATTTATTGATAACATTTGTTCAAGAAAATGTTATCTTGAGGTGTAAGATACTTGAAGACATGTTTTGTTCAATTTCAATGAATATTTTTCAATTGCAGTAGATGGATGATTTTTTTCCCACTGTGAGAAAATGGGTAGTTGATATATTCCCTTCTTGATATCATGATATCTCTATTGCACTGATAGACCCTTTTGATAGTTTAGGGCTTAGAGCAATTTTCAATTGTCAATTTAGTGTGATACTTAATAGTGATAATCAACTTGATAGGATTTAAAACCATCTCGGTGACAAACCTCTGAGTATTGTTGCAGGAATCCTATTAGGTCTTATTAAAAAACCCGGAGCCAGATATCAGGGTAAATGCTAAATGATCAGGGGAAACAAGCCACAGCCACTTCTCGCTTTGCCAGCTCCTCAGCCAAAAGGGAAAGATCCTGTCTCTGGGAATCCTCAGACTGAATGCCCCTGAGTCCTCAGCTGAAAAGGCTAAATTCCAGTCTCCTCCCAACTTATATGCCTTTCCCTGCCCAGCCATATCACTTCCTGGCTCAACCTTCCCAGTGTTGGCATTAACGGTGTGTGTGCTTATCAAATACTGGGAGCAAAGGCAAGAGATCCCAAGTGCTGGGATTAAAAGTGTGTGCCATCACTGCCTGGCTCTGTAATCTGATCTTCGGGCAAATTTAATTTTATAAAGTACAAACAAAATATCACCACAGAATATATGTAAAAGAAGTTTTATGCATTGGATTAATTGATATGGTAAGACCTACCCTACATGTGATGAGACTATCCCATAGAAGAAGGAACAAGATCTTAAAAAAAAAAAAAAAAAGATTAAAGATAATCGAGTACCCGTGTCTGTTTCTTAGTTACTTTTCTTTTACTGTAATAAGACCTAGGCAACTTATCAAATAAAGTGTTTATTCAGGGGTTACAGTTTCAGAGGGTTAGAGGCAGCAAGGCAGTGGTCAGGCAGACATAGCACTGGAACAGAGGCAGAGGAGGGGATTTGGAGTGGCATGAGTCTTTAGAAACCTCTAAGACCTCTTCTGGTGACACACTTCTCCTCCAAAAAGACCAAACCTCCTAACCCTTTCCAAATAGTTACACCAACTGGGAAACAAGAATTGAAACATATGAACCTATGGGGGCCATGCTCATTCAAACCACCACCATTCATCTCTATGGATGCGATGTGCTTAACTTACTGAAGCTCTTGCCTCCATGATTGACGGCATCCTCAAACTGTGACCCAAAATTAGTTATCCTTTTTCTAATTTGCTTTTTCAGGTGTTTTGTCAGAACATTGAGAAAAGTAGTAATTACAAGACATTACAGAAAATTCTCATATACACCCTGCCTCTACACAGACTTCCCTCACCATCAGCCTCACTCTGCAGACTGGTAACACTCTCAACAATGTATGCAAGTACCTTAATACACCATAGTTACGCATCTCCCATAGTTTATATTAAGGTTAATTATTGGTATCATACATATTGCAGATCGTGTCTCTATGTGTTACAGCCATAAAACATTACATAAAATGTAGCAGCAGCTGAGGAACTTGCCTCAGGAGTGAAAAGTGACAATAAATTTATAATTTGTGTTTAGTAAAAGTTAATGGACTTTGAAGTACTCTAGAGGGATTACTGGAGGTTTAAAAATATTTGTGTATCAATGACAGAATTAAAAGTCTTGACAAACACCATATTTTCCAGATTTTTAAAAAATCTTTTAGTAAAACTTATTTACATTAATGTTGATCACATCATACCTTCCCTTATGATTATTAGCAAGTTGTATTAGTTACTTCATTTTGTAGAAGTATAAAGTAAAAACTGAATTTTGTGATTACGTTGAAGTTCCAATTTATACCAAAGTAAAATTCCATTAACCCCATTATAATTGAATATATCTTCTGGAAATAGGTAGAGAGACAAACTTCAGATGCTAACCTGAGAAAGAGTGTTTTTCAGGTTTAAGGTTCTGTTTTGTTTTTTTGTTAGTGTATAGGCAGCATGCGTTTCAAACTTACTTGTTTTCACTTTAGATACATTTGACTTCAGATTCTTCATCTCCATAATATAAAGACAAAATATATTCTCTAAAGTATGAAGGTTAAACTTAAGAGTCCCAAAAGGCTGATATGGATTCTATTCATTAGAAATGACTGCTTTGGTTGCATACAATAACTAAATGCTAAGGCCCTATTGCTTAGGATACATTCCCACTTCTTCCAGACAGGGGAGATTTCACAGTTCTAGTAGGGGCTGTACAAGACATCAGTGGAATTGGCCTTGCAGGACTATCTATATACTATAATGGCCTACCAGACAAAATATGGCTACTGTTGTCAGGGTTACGATGGTCACTGGGGTAATAATCTACCACTTTCTGATTGGATTTGAGGCTCTCTCTGTTGAAGAAAACACGTGCTTGGTTTTCTAATCTTGACAAAATTCCATACTTAGAGAAATCACAGTCCTTAGTAGGGAACCTCCCAGTTTTGTTTTACTAAATGTACATGTTGTCAAACTCTCTCCTGCATATTTAGATTTTAATACATAGATTAGTCCTATTCTCAACATTGAAACATTTCTAATTATTCTTTATCAATAAAAACTTGGATGTCAGATATTGAGGTAAAGACCTGACTGATTAGAGAAGTGGTTGAGAAGTGACATGTGACTTCCTCTCTCTCTCCTTCCTCTACTCAAAAATGCCAAGCACCTTTCTAAGCCCCTCTAGACTACTTCCTGTATCTCTCTCTGTATGTTCTCAGTCCTCCAAAACTTCTATGGCTAATTTTGATCAGCTAGTAGCTACCTCTGTCCTCTGATTCAAAGTAAACATTCTTGTCAGAGTATGATCAAAACACCCCCACAATATTCCCCCTTTTTGTCTGAACAAAAAGGGAAGGTTTTTAACTCTAACACAGTAAAACTATATAGAATAAGAACAATTATCAGATAAGAATTACATTCACAATGTCCAGTCCATTTGCATTGGGAAAATTTAGAGAAAATATTCTATTATCTACCCTGTCTTGGTGAGTCTGAAGTTTTTTTTACCTACTTCACTTTCTCTTCTAACTTGTATCATCAACCCAAAACTATCTTTCAGACCTCAAAACCTTTTCTTAGATAAAGAATTTATGCTTTTATGTCTCTCAATCTTACACAGTTTGTATCTCTTGTGTGGATTTCTTTTCTGAATTTGGTAACAAAGAGCATGATAGCTATAACTGTCTCTTCTTCTACTTTATCAGAGACCCAAGAAGGATATAATATTACCTGAGTAAACAGGAAATACAAAGTAAACAACTTCCAAAAGTATAGAAATGACAGAAACTGATGGCTGCCTGGACAGTCACCCAAGTTTCCTTTGCAAGTTTGGGACATCCATCTACAGAATACAGGCCTAGAATATCTGACAGACTTTTCTGTGAAGCAGGAATTTTGGAAAGACTGCTCTACCTTGTCTTGGCAAAGCTTGGCAGTCACCTTCTTTTGCATCCTGCTTGTCCAATTTGGACAGTATACTGTCAGCAGTAGAGGCAAGGGCAGTTTCTTGCCCAGTGGCCTAACTTTGCCACAATAAAAACAAACTCCACATGGAGGTTCATTGACACCTAGCATCCTTTCTTGAAGTAAATTGTTGTTGCTTGGACTAGATGTGTCCCACTATCATGAATAGCCTTAGACTATTGAAACATCTTAAATGCCATATTCTGCAGCTCTCTGAAGTATTTGAAAACCACATATCTATCTAAAATATATTTCTGCTTATCCTTGAAAACATTCCTAACATAGTCACAAATCTGATTATTAGATGACTAACTACAAACCTGTATTTCTTAATTATTCTAAATAGTTTGTAACAATAACCTTTAAGGACAAAAAATTACATTATATTGTTAAATAAGCTGCATAAGTACAATACCTTAAACAAGAGTAGATACAGTTTAATGAAAGTAACCTTTAATGTGAATCAATATACAAAAATCCATACCAATGTAAAATATTTGAGATTAATAGTTGCTTTTTAGTTTAAAATAGATTTAATAATCTATCATTATATCCTATAATTCTTATATCCCCTGTTTTCTTTTCAGAAAGAGATACAAATCTAATCTCCCTTGCTTAGTTTCTTCTCTTACCAGGACCAGTAACAATTTGCAACCAACGTCCCTAAAAGATGACAAACATTCATAACTGATTGAACAACCAAGAACCACCCACCCCACCTCTTGGGAATGTGGGCATTGGGTTTTTAAATTACTTTCTGCTGTCTAGAGGCAATGGCACCATTAGGGGACCCTAAGAAAATTGAACTAATGATCACGTCCTGGGAAAACTAACAGTAACATTTGTTGTCTAGTCTCTGTGTAATAGGAATAAACAGGGCTCATCTGAAGTCCAGGCTAGAGTGGTCTGTGAGACTGGACCATCTGAGATAGCAGCTTTGAAATTGTCCTGAGCAGTTTGTAATCCAAAGATGATCTTTGGGTGGTCTTTGTCAAATTAATGACATTACCTCAATCCAGGTGGAATCATCATTGTGGGGCCTCATTATCTTTTTGGATACTTCAAAGATTACTGTTAGGAATGGTTATGGTTCATTGCAGAAAACTTAAGCATTTTAAATATCATATGCAGCAGATCTTGGAAAGGTTAAAGGTCCACAACTTGTTAAATAAATTTGAGGCTAGTCACCTGAAAAGCAGACACAGGGGGACATGAGGAAGAAGTCCTCATGGCAGGAAGTCAGAATCCTGGGCCACTTGAATGACAGAGTCAGCCACTGACATTTAGGGCCAGGCACAGGTGGCAGCTGGGGGCTGCTAGAGAGAGAATGCAACAAGAATACCCCAGTCTCCCGTAGAGGTCCTGGGGGCAATGAGGGAAAGCCATCCACAGTGGCAACTACAGCAGGTGCAATGCTAGGGGCAAGGGGCTGCCTTGTGATCCCATGCCCCGCATTGTGTGCTGGATGAAGTTTTTACTAATTATTCTTTATCAATAACAACTCAGAAGTCAGCTACTGGGGTAAAAACTTGACCGATCAGAGAAATGGTCCAAAAAGGCTGAGCATTTTTCTAAGGCCCTCCCTAATACTTCCTGTGTCTTTCTATATGTCCTTGGTCCTCCAAAACCTCTACGGCTAATTTTGGAAAGCTCATAGCTAGCTCTGCCCTCTGATTGAAAGTAACTTTATTGGCAGTCTCAAAGTGTCAGAATGCAATCAAAATATTCCACAAAATATTGGCTAGAAAAGCTTCTTTTTGCAGTGTCTCATAAATGCTGAAAATAAAATGACTGTTGTGTACTAAGCACGGAATTATACATCAGCATAAACCCCTTCTCAAAGATCAGGAAACAGAAGAAAAAGTAAAAATAATATAAGAGGCAGAGGATGGGAGGAGTGCATGTAGACGTTGTCTTATGGACATGACATGGGCCTTACACTCACGAACTATGCTGTTGTGGTTACCTACACAAGATCAGGACTTTCTACATTCATGCATAGATGGACTCATGAGACCTAACAAATGAGCTGTTGGTAATTGATGGTTGTAAAGGAAGGAGTCATTTTACTTTATGGTTTTGACCACAGGTAGGTTGTTTGTGCTCAAGTGGATCACCCTACACCCCTCTACACACACGACACATCAATTGGACTGGATCTTGGCTTTGAATGTGGGAGGAAATTATTGGTGGTACAGAATGGTATTCAGGGTTTGGGAAGTACTAGTGATTCATTTTCTTCTGTTACATTTCTAGTTAATAAACCTCAGTCCAACCATAAATTTGACATGGGATGACAGATTTCTGTTTGGCGTGAGGACCTGTTATGTTGTTCCAAGAGGACATTTATCTTTTCCTTGGTAGTGTTAACAGCTCAGTTTTATGGAGTGTTTGATGGAACCATTGTTAAGCTCACCAACGTGACCTAAATACGTAGAAAAGAGAAAACAGGTTTACCTCAAGTACCATTATTCAGAGTTAACAATTTCATTCATTCTTGTCCGTTTGTCTCCCTGTTCCACTGCCTGAGTTGGGGCACCATCAGGTTCTCTTCTCCTCTTAATAGCTTTCACGTTTGCTGTTGTTTTGGCTTGTTTTTATTTTGATAAAATACATATTTTATAAAGTTCACTATAGATTTGAATTATGTGATCTATTAATATTAAATGTTAGTTATGTTTTATAACCATTACTAACTTTTGTCTTGAGTTCTTCAGATGTTTCAAAATTTCAATTTCTTGCCCATTTAATAAAATATCTCCATTCCCATACTCCTCCACATACCAGCAGTCACATTCTGCTTCTTCCTATTCTGATTCTGGGTACCCTTAAGGTTTTTTTTTTTTATATAATCAGAAGTATGAATTATATACTGTTTATCTCCTGGTTAGAGTAATTCAGCTAGCATAATAGCCTCAACCATTATATATGTTTTAATAAGTTGGAAAATTTCATTTTGTTATTGAAGAATATTTTTTTATATACATACACACTCTTCCCTCTTTGCTTCCCTGTTTATTCATCTGTGAAAGTTTGGGTTGTTCCCACAATTTAGCTGTTATAATGCTGTTATAAACAATGGAATGCAGATATCTCTGGTCTTGTGAATATATATCTTTCTGTTCTTTTGAATATATACACAGAGATACTATGTATGCATGTGTGTATCTTTGTCTCTTTGTGTCAGTAAATACACACACACACACACACACACACACACACACACATATATATATATATACATATATTTATATATAATCTTTTATTTGTCAAAAAATGTAAAAACCAAGCTGGGTGGTGGTGGCACACACCTTTAATCTTAGCAACTCAGGAGGCAGAACCAGGTGGATCTCTGTGAGTTCAAGGCCAGCCTGGTCTAAAGAGCGAGATCTGGGACAGATACAAAAACTACATGGAGAAACCCTGTCTCAAAGGAAAAAGAAAAAAGAAAATGCAAAAACAGAGATAAGGATATTAAAAATATTTTCAATAATAAATACTCATGTGTGATCTCATAGTGTGCTTCTAGTATAACAATGCTGGGTCAGGATAAGCAGACTAAGCAGATCATGGCATGGTGTAGAGACTTTATTTATTTGATGGATCATGAGCAGGACATAGGAGTAACATGGAGAAAATTGTAGTTGTTGTCCACTCCTTACTGTTCGCAGCCAATTGTTTTGCCATCTGTAGCATGATATCTCAAGGTATCTACTATATGCCTTGCATCTGAGTTCTTGCTTTATATACTGGCTGACCACTATACGTTATGTATTTATATGTTCTTATTAACATGTTTATCATTGAGCAACATTCTGTTAAAAAAGGAAATAACACACACTGTGTATTTCTGGGTAGAGATTGTGTTAACGAGCATCTATATCTACATAAAGTGAGAATTCCCACATACAAGCCTTCTGTCTAGGCAAATGTATCTGCATACATTGTTCTCATATGGTGATTATACCTAGACCCCCTACAATGAATTTCATTCCACAGTTCCATCCAGTAATTACAGCCCAATGGCCTGGATCTCTGAGTTATATGGTTTTATCTCTCAACTCTGCAAATGAATTCTAGTGAAGATGTCCATGAATTAAACATCTGTCCAGAATACCATGCCTGAATAAAAGCAAAGTAACTATGAATTACATTTATATGAATTGTTATCAGTGAATGATATGACATCTTGTACCAAAGAAATTGCTAGGATCTCATGTCATCAGTAGAGTACATGACTGTGAAAGTTTGAATGTAATTGCCCCCATAAGCTCACAGAGAGTGGCACTATTAGGAGGTATGGTTTTATTGGAGTGGGTATGGCCTTGTTAGAAGAATTATGTCACTGTGGGTGCAGGCTTTGATGTTTCCTATGCTCAGCATACCACCCAGTGTCTTAGACTATTTCCTTTTGCCTGCAAGAAGTAGGACTCTCAGCTACTTCACCATATCCATTTATGTATTAGTTACTTTTCTGTTACTGTGACAAAACACTTTGGTAAATAGAAAGTTATGGAAGAAAAGGTTTTGTTTTGGTTTGTAATTCCAGTGAAAGTTTCATAATGTTTGGGAAGGCATAGCATGGCAGGAAGCAGAGAGATCATGTTTTATCTGCACATGTGAAGCAAAAAGAGAAAACAGAAAGCAAGAACAGGCTTTACCCTCATAGACCTTCCCCAATGACTTGCTTACTTCCGCAAAGTTCCACCATCTATTTCCATGTCCTCCATGAAGAGCACCACGCACTGGGTACCAAGTGTTCAAATGAATAAGTCTATGGGGATGTTTTTCATTTAAATCTCAAGTGAAAGAGGAAAAAAATAAGATATTCCAGAAAATATATCCTGAAAGGTACAGTTCTAAATCTATATACTTATTTCTATAAAACTACAAACATTCATAGTTAATCACAGCTAGCAAACATGTTGCTTCCATAACTCATACTTCATGTTGCCTTGGGCATCTAACTTGCCATTTAAGCTACGTTATTATTTTCATTTATTCTTAAGTCATTTTTGTTTAATGTTTACCTTCCTATAATTATGCAAAAGACACCAGTAAGATGCACAGCTCTGTTGGTCAATGTTTATGAAGTAAGCAGATCCTACAGCAAGAGCTATTGATTCAGTTCCAGGTTGTAACATTGTAAAATGGGAGACATATAATATAACGCATATAAATAAAACCACAGCTTGCTGAGAGAAAGTCAGGCTTTTTTAAATCACAGGTGCTAATGAGACCACACCTGCTGGGAACCAGGGAAGCTGCAGATTTTATGTAAATATATGGGTATAACAGACAGTATACTTTCTCCGAGTGTCAACTAGTCCTATCAATGAAGATTCAAAAATCATACAGCAAAAAAACATTGCATTTTAACACTCTTATTTATGCATGTCTTTTAAAATGTTCTTTATGTTTCTGACACCCATATTTTGATAAATCTGCCTAAGAAGGAAGATAAGATTTTTGACTTGCAAATTATTTGTCCAATAATTTATTGTTAGGCAAAATATAGACTATGGATAATAAGGCCTCCACCTAGGTGAAAGAAATTTATTCTTTAGTTACAAATTAGACCTATTGAAACAGAATCTACATTTTCAATAGATGGACTGTGTCTTGGTTAATTTTAATAGCTAGTTTTTTTACAGTCTATAGTCTCCTGAGAGGAGAGCCTAGAGCCTCAGGTGAGCGATCCCTAGATCAAACTGACCTTGTTTGCTAATTATTGTAGGAGGAACTCAGCCCACTATTGTTAATTATTGTAGGAAGAACTCAACCCACTATAAATGGCACCAGTCCTTGGGTAGGTGGTTATGAAATGTATAAAAAAGCTAGCTAGGCATGAGCCTGCAAGAAGCCAGCAAGCAGTGTTTCTCTACGATTTCTGCTTCCCATTCCTTCTTGAGTTCCTTCCCTGACTTTCTTTGGTAATGAACTATTACCTGGAAGATGAAACAAATAATTTGTTCCTCTGAGTTGCTTTTGGACTTCGTGGGTTTTTTTTTTTTATAGCAACAGAAAGAAACTAGAATCTACAAATAAAATGTACCTCCCTCTTAAAGTTTGTGAAGCACTATGTGAATAAGATCTCAATGTTATCTTTGTAATTAATGCTTCTTGTAGAATCAAACTAACACACACATACACACACACACACACACACACACACACACACACATATATATATATATATATATATATATATGTATATATGCCTTTTAACTGGGTGTGATTTATATTATATTATTCATGCCAATTTTCTATTAATATAAAATTGCAGAAACTATTAACACTTATGTAGGACAATAACCACTTTTAAAAAATCCTTCCAGCAAGATTGTATGTATGCATTGTACTATTGTATTTATTTTACTACTTCAAATGCAGAATAAGGATCAGATTTTATTTGACTTCTAGTCTTTATTCCAACAAGATATATATCTGTGCTTCTAGTTTTCCTTATAGGGACTACTTCATATAACTTTAGGAAAATAAAATAAATTCTCCAATAAGTCATCTGGCATATATCACTTAATAGAAATATGCTGTTTCAAATTCATTAGTATCTAAATTTTTGACACATCAGAGACAATTGCTACATCAAAATCATATGGATAAAAGTTTCAATAATTAAAAGTCAGTACAGAGGGACTGGAAATATGGCTCAGCCATAAACACTACATACTGCTCTGGCGTAGAAAAGCAGTGTGATTCCTGCACCCACATCAGTGGCTCATGACTGCCTTTAACTCCAGATCAGAGATTCTGGTACCCTCCTCAGTCCTACTCCAGGTACCTACAATCACACACAGACACAATGCACATATATAGCTAAAAAATAAAGCAATCTTTAAACAAAATGAGCCAATACAAAAACATTAGTCAAGAATGTGTTAGAAATCATGAGTTATTTAAAACATCCTACCAAGACAGAGTTGTTCTAAAGGAGTTTAATAGTGAGACCCTTATTTGCTCACAGAAGTAGTTTGAGAGTCCATAAACATTTTATCCAGGTCTTGAGTTACTTCGCATGAAATCTAAGAAAAAGAATGGCAAATACCTTGAAGTCAATTTCAAATAAGTGTATACATGTGGTGGTATTGTGTTCCCCAAAATATTGTGCACCCTAATAAACTTATCTAGGGTCAGAGAACAGAACAGCCACTAGATACAGAGGCTAGAAAATAGTGGCACTCACGCCTTTAATCCTAGCATTCCAGAGGCAGAAATCTGTCTGGATCTCTGTGAGTTCAAGGCCACATTGGAAACAGCTAGGCTTGGTGACACACGCCTTTAGTCCCAAGAAGTGAGTCTTTAATCCCAGGAAGTGATGGCAGAAAGCAGAAAGGTATATAAGGCATGAAGACCAGAAACTAGAAGCTTTTAGGTAGTTAAGCTTTTAGGCTTTTTAGCAGCACGGTTCAGCTGAGATTCATTCTGGATGAGGACTCAGAGGCTTCCAGTCTGAGGAAACAGGATCAGCTGAGGAACTGCTGAGGTGAGGAAGCTGTGGCTTGTTCTACTCCTCTGATCTTCCAGTGTTCACCCTAATATCTGGTCCCAGGCTTGTTTTTATTAATAAGACTTTTTAAGATTCATGCTACATATACATTACAAGGCTAAAAATGTAAGAATGGCACCATGACAGGAAGCACTAGCTGTTGGACATAATGATCAGGAAAACCGTTTCCTGAATCTATTCTGTGCTTAGATGTCTTAGAGGCAGGTTATTGAGGCATGTTGTGATCTCTGCAGCTCTTGAGGCACACTCATGCCCTCTGAACTAGACATTGTTCGGCTTTCTGCCTGTTCACTTCAGGCTGTATTTGATAATGTTCATTAAATTGCTCTTTGCAACAGGAAAAATGTTAAATAACATGGATCTGCAAATACTTAGGATAGGAAAAGCAAACATGATAAACTGTGGATATATATTTGTCACAGTCTGTGGTGATATTTTAATTATGCTGAAATGTGATTTTATTTGCATGTTAATAAATAAAATTTGCCTGGAGATCAGAGGTCATCAGTGAGCCAGGAACAGAAGTCAGGTGGTGGTAGCCCATGCTCTTAATCTGATCACATGGCAGGCAGAGTCTCAGTGTGGTCAAGGACACAGCCAAGCGTGGTGACAGGAACCTTTAATCCCAGTATCAACAATAGAGACCTGGAGGTCTGTATTGACAGGCAGTGATGAAGAAGTCATATGTTTGGGTTTAGAGCCAATGAGAAGGCAGAACAGAAAGGCAATAAAAAGACAAGTCAGACAGGAAGAAACTCTCTCTCAGGGGAAGCGAAGGCAGGAAGTGGTAAGCTAAAGGTAGTCTTGGCTCTTCGCTAGTGCTCTGATCTCTTGGGCTTTTAACTCTGTATTTGGCTCTGTGTTTCTTATTTAATAAGACTGTTTAGAAATTCTTTAACTCTGTATTTGGCTCTGTGTTTCTTATTTAATAAGACTGTTTAGAAATTCGTCTACAACAGTCAGCTTCAATTGTCGAGGACACACGTAGGAAGAGGAAATCTCAACTGAGGTCCTGATTCTACCTATTGGCCTGTTGGTACAATTGTGGGGCATTTTCTTGATTAATGACAGTGTGTTAAGGCCCATCCCACTGTGTTTTATCATGGCAGCTAAAAGTAACTAAAACCATCTCTATCTATCTGTCTATCTGTCTATCTATCTATCTATCTATCTATCTATCTATCTATCTATCCACATATCCATACATACATACATATACATATTCATATGGGCATATAATCATCCATATATACATACATACATGCATATTAAATATATCATGGCATAATGGCATATTTGTGATAATTTAATATATTGTTTACTGGAGAAACATAAGCCAAAATTCTGTAAATTTTGAGTAAAGGAGTTTTTGAACTTTGATTATTGTTTTCCCAAAAAAATAATTTTAAATTTCTGTATTGTATCATGGATCATTTGGAAGTTTATTTTTAAAATAAGCCTTAAATTCTAGCTTATGATTCCTTTCAGATATAAAATATCATAAGAAAAGTAGTGCTTAAGTATCTTATCTGTGCTAAGCATACAATGATTTTCCTCCTACAGAGTAAAAGAAGGTGGTATATGTTCATCCTTCAAAACATTACAAATTGTTTAATACTCCATTTCTCTATGAGCCCAAAATGAAGACCACCAAAATTTCAAAATGAGAAATAACATACAATCTCTTAGAGGGAGAGAAAAAGTGGCCCTGATCATTTTGTTGGAGTTTATCTCTTTCAATTTCAATAACACAGATATGCTTGGCAACAGAAAAATAATGAAACAATAAATCAAGGTAAAACCAGACATGACAGAAAAGTGAGTTTCATTCCTCTTGAAAGATGATCATCTTCCCAAATCTAATACTTTATAAATTAATAGTTTGTAAAATTAAATATTGAAAAAATAAAGAATTGTATATTTATCATTAAGTATTACTTACGTATCTCCTGTCTTGTTTCAACATTGAGAGAATGTACAACCCTGATTTGATACTATTTCTCTGCTTTGAAGAGAGTATAAAAGAGAATTTGTGAGTCTCCGAACTAACAGAACAATGATTCATTGGAATGTCTTGGAATGATAGAAACCTTTTCAAATGAATTCTACAGGAAAAACTCCATTACTTAGCCAGAAATATTGAACAATCAGAACTGCATTTGAAAAAAAATCATCAAATTTTCATTCATGTAGCTCTAAAAAATTGAAGTAGATTAAGATCCATTCTTATTTATTGGTATGTAATTTTTCAATTTTTACTAGATCAACCAGCAATTTGTTTTTTGTAGAACTTAAACTCAGAGATAATCTTTTCTGCATCCTTTGACCTTCTGTACATAACTTCTTTTAGTTCTCTTAATATTCTTCCCATGACATCAACATTATTCCAGCATCACCTAACATGTAATGGCATAATGAGATTTTAATGAATGGATTGCCTATGAGAGTCCTATTGCCCATTCTAAGCAGGTGGATGGGCACAACTACAATTCTTGGTAAGAGAGAGAATAATAACAATTTTATGCAGTAGGAATGAAGCATTATTAGTTTGCAGAAGTAACATTTAATTAGTGTTCTCCCTAAGAAAATGTTTAGGAGGCTGGGGAGAGGGCTTAGTGGGTAATTTCCATTGCTGTACAAGCATGAAATTCTAAGTTCAGATAGCCAGAACCCTTGCATAAGAATACTAGAGTGGGAGTGGTTGCCTGTACTTCAGTACTGAGAAGGACAGGGTGAAAATAAGATCTTTGGGGCTTGCTACTTGCAAGCCTAGTAAAAAAAAAAAAAAAAAAAAAAAAAAAAAAACAGTGAGCTCCAGGTTCCAGGTTCAGTAAGAGACCCTGTCTCAAGCATACAAGGTAGGGAGTAATAGAGGAAATCATTTGACATCCTGCTTTGGCCTTTACCCAGTGTTATGCATACTTACCTACACATACATGAGCATACACATGAACAATACACACAAATTCAGAAATAAGAAAATATTTCAAGAACACATAGTGGCATATGCCTGTAATCCTAGAACTGAGGCAGAAGGCTTGCTATGACTTTGAGATCAACTTAGGTTATGGTCTGTATTTGAGGCTTGCCTAGGTTAAAATATTAGATCCTATTCCAAATTCAGAAGAAAATAAAAACAAATTATGGGCCAGTGAGATAACTCTGTGGATTAAGGTACTTGACTTCAAGCCTGAAGCCTTGAGTTCAATCACCATAACCCACATGGTAGAAGGAGAGAACTAACTCCTGCAAGCTGCCTTCTGAACACCACATGTATGTTGTCATATCTAGTGAGTGGATACACAAACATACACACAGAGACAGACCCACAAACACACACACCCAGAGAGTGAGCAGGAGAGCACGAGATCACTACCATCTCTCTCTCTGTCCCTCTCTGTCTCTCTGTCTCTCTCTCTCTGTCTCTCTCTGTCTGTCTCTGTCTCTGTCTCTCTCTCTCTCTCTCTCTCTCTCTCTCTCTCTATATATATATATATATATATATATATAAAATTAGGATTATATTAGAGAAAATTTTAGATTCCAGTTTGATGATGTGTACACTTAGATTAGTACTTCAGGCATAAACATAAAAATATAGGGTCATGTAAGATAATCACTTATGCATATTACATTCTTTCACTTACACATGTGAAGTGAGTGCCAGTCATGTGTCACTGTGCTTTTCAATGCTTGTAGTATCAAGAATGAAGATCCACCTGTCACAGAATCATCATGGTGAAGATAAAACCCAAAGTTTTTACATTGATCATGATTTACAAAATTAAGTAGTGGGAAAAAAGGAGATAGAATTAGCATAGTGGTATTTTGAGGGGGGAGAAAAGCAGTATCTCCCTATGGAGAAGGGATAAATATTCTGATGACATAAAACTCTCTAGAAGAAAAGGAATTGCACTTTGGTAAGAAGAAGGCAATAAGTAAGAAATTTTGCTATGAAATGCAATATTCTGTGCTTTTTGCACCAACTGTAGCTTTTATTTGTAGCAAGGCTTGATTGCTAGTTTCTAAATCTTAGCTTTCATATGTTCCCCATTAAAGTGTTTCTATTTAGTCATTACAATATCACTAAGTTGTATGAATAATTGTAAATTCTCATTGCAAAGAGAACTGCAATGTGGCTTTCTCAAACATAAAACATGCACCTATCAGGGAGAAAAAACGTTCAGATCCCAAGGTTATGGCTGAAGCAAACATTCCACAGGGTGGGTCAACTGGGTTAATTGTCACAATTGTGAGGGACTGAAAATGGAGTCAATGCCAGAACTCTCAATGGCTTAAATGAAATAGTAAATCAAATACATAAAATAGGAAATTTAAGAGATAGAAACATTAGTGGTACATCCTAGATGTATATATTTTATTTTTTAAACTTGATATGATAACGTACAGCATAAAAATGTCAGTTTAAATGAAATGCTTGATGTGGCCATTTCACATAAGAGGTCGAATCAGTATACTAACTGTAGAGCTAGTTATCACTTTCTGAATGTATTTCAAACATACTTCTTATTGACTTGCCTGCTCCAGAGAGTATTTTAACACTCTTAATCTAATTTCACATTAGAAATGCAATGATGGAGATCTTTAAGGGCTGAAGGATTGAAAAGATTCTGTTGATAAAGTACTTGCCATGTAAATATGAGGACACAAGCTCATCATTGATATAAAAGATGCAAGTGGTGGTACTCATTAATAACCAGAGTTTAGAGCACAGAGATCCAGTGACAGGAGCAACTCTGGGGGCTCAGATGGCCTAGCAAAGTAACTAATTGGTGAACTTTAGTTTGACTGAGTCTCTCTCTCTCTCTCTCTCTCTCTCTCTCTCTCTCTCTCTCTCTCTCTC